>JASPKZ010007160.1:0-232500 GCA_030220185.1 Diploptera punctata
CCTACCTTACCTACCTACCTACTATCTATCTATGTAACGGAATCTTTCAACGCGATTTCACCCACTTAAAATCACTGGATCGACTTCAAACTTTGTATAATTGTAGAGGACCCATGACAATACAATAATTACATTTTTTTTTCTAAAATCCTGGCCATAATCATCATAAAATCAAAAAAAGTGTTTTTGTATCAATGTAACGGAATCTTTCAACGCGATTTTCACCCACTTAGAAACATTGGATCGATTTGAAACTTTCTATACTTGTAGAGGACACGTGACAATACAATAATTTCATATGTATTTTCTAATATCCTGGCCATAACCATCATAAAATCAAAAAAAGTGTGTTTGTATCAATGTAACGGAATCTTTTAACGCGATTTTCACCCACTTAGAAACATTGGATCGACTTTAAACTTTGTATACGTGTAGAGGACCCATGACAATACAATAATTTCATATTTTATTTCTAAACTCCTTGCCGGAATCATCCGAAAATCAAAAAAATGAAAACTGGTATAATAGGTTGCGGACTTGTCGACTTTTTAGTCAATCGTTGTAAGAGCTCAGTTGGTAGAGCAGTGAACTTTTAATGGTATATAATTTTAGTAATCCATACGTCGCTGGTTAAAATCCGGCTGGGAGGGTTTTTTTTATAGAAGAGTATTACTCTTAGCTCATACTACAATAGTATCGAATTTAAAGATATTTACATTTTTATCTTATTCTGTAAAATATTAAAACTAAAAAATAATAAATAAATAATAGTTTTAAAAAACTAAAACAACACGCTTTATTAGAAAACCGAACTAAAAAAATGAAAAATAATTTTAATTTCCAACACGCTTGGGATAAATTTAAAGTGGTCAACAAAAAAATCATCTCCAACACATATAGAATAAAACTAGAATTATCATAAGTAATGCCACGAGTGATTTCCAAATTATCGATAAATTCACGACTCACGAAGTGAGAATTTGTAAATCAAGAGTGGCATTTGTTAGGACTATTTAACGAATAAAATTAAGCTGTTTACTCACAAATCATTATTTAACTAGTTATTTTAAAATATTTATATATTTAATGTAAACAGCGATGTTTGAAAACAAATGAGAAACGATAGGTACTAACTACACTTCATCTGCTTCTTTTGTTTATTACTGCAACCAGATCATACTATTTATTGCCAAAGGAACGCAATATTGTAAGAATGCTCTCTAGTGGAGAAAAAAAAATGAAACACATCAAACTGTATATTAATTCATTTCTGATGTCTTATGATGTAAATATGACAATTATATTTTTCTGGATTATTACCTGGGAAAAAATACATTTAAGAAAGTGCAAACAGTGGTTTCTTTTTTGGTGGTATAATAAATTGCTACAAATGTTTTTATATTAACTCCTGCAAGCGCTATGTGTTGACATCTATGCACTAAATATACAATCTGGTAGCCGTATTTGTTTACAGGCTCAGTCACTGCAAAATAATGGGCAGACCTGTTCAGAATATTAAAAAGGAGGAGCTTTCTTTAATATGGTAAATTTAACACTGATAAATATTTCGTGAAACACGACTCTGATTGGTTGTAAAACAGAAATCATTGAAACGTGATTGGTCATTGACTCCCATTTGGGGCGTGAGTTAGTCAACAAAAAGAAAATAATTTTACCGTCAAAAGCGTGGGGTGCTTTTTATGATTTTTACATTTTCTTCTTAGAGAGCTTACTTTTACCAATATCCGTTTATTATCAAATATATTAATTGATATAGAGCACCCCACGCTTTTGATGGTAATTTTTCTTTTTCTTTTTGTTGATAACTCTAGTTTTATTCTATATGTGTTGGAGATGATTTTTTTGTTGACCACTTTAAATTTATCCCAAGCGTGTTGGAAATTAAAATTATTTTTCATTTTTTTAGTTCGGTTTTCTAATAAAGCGTGTTGTTTTAGTTTTTTAAAACTATTATTTATTACTTTTACATTATATAATAATAATTAAAGGAATGCGCACATTTGTGCAAAGATTAGTTTAAATATCTCTGCAATATTCAGGAAGCGATCTTACTCCTTTATTCATTTGATTAAGTGGCATCTTTCGCACTCTTTGCCACAAAGTTCACTATTACACTTATCATTCGGTGCATGAAATTACTTTGTTAAACATATTTTATGGTATAATCCATTTATCGAGAATCGTGTCTCCATTTGTCTAAGGTTGTAGTTCGCTTTCGTCCATTCTCTGTTCTCATGGCTTCGGTGCAGTTGAAGTCTTCCCAGATGCTTAGTCTCTTTTCATCCCTTTCCTTGATGCGTTTCTCAGTTGCACTTGTAGAGGGGAATCCCAAGATATCCTCTATGTAGAATGTTTTTTTTGCTAGTTCGTATATCAGTCGTGTTGGTGTGTATTTTGATACGCAAAGAGTGCGTTTCAGGAAACTTGCCTTCACTCTCTTTATGCTTGCTAAGTCGGCGGTTAAGTTTTGCTAGATCAATTGTATGGCATAATTCACTATATGCGTTATTTTAACATTGGACAGGAAGGGAGCTGCTTTAAGATCTTGGAGTTCTGGTCTGGTAATGTCCTGGAAAGCTCTGATGGCGGTCTCATTTATTAACCAAACCCTTTTAATTAATAACGAGAAAAATGATAAAAATCTTGCTATTTGTTGTTGCTTTTTCTTTTACATGGATTCTCGAGGATATACTTGTTGTCTGTAGTCGCACTTTTGCACATATAAATAGGCGTGTGTCGGTCGACCGGGTCAGTCGTGTCCTAGTTGTGGACGAATGAAATTATCTAAGTGTGAATACAAGTTAATGTATTGAATGAAGATTAACCTGTATATCGCACAACGGGTGTGCAGTGAGGCCGAAAGAAAATTCCAGATACAGGTAGAAAATCTACTTCACCCGGCGGCAGAAATCACCCCTTATTCTTATTTTGTCTAAGCGGAATTCGATGAAGTGGAAACTAATTAATTTATTTCTCTCTCAGTCTTTCCGCCTTATAAAATTATACAATAAAAATACACAATTTTTATGAATTGTGTAGAAATATCCTTCCGTTTACGCGTTGGACAGATTCCGTTTTATACAAAATAAATACACGTAATATTACTATTATTTCGCCGGGACCAATAAATTTGTTCACATTGGACACATTTCCGCATTAATTACGTTTCGGATTAAACAAGTTTTACTGTATAAACATTGGACAAGATGAATTAAATAAATTTCACCTTTTTCCTACGTTACTGCCAGCCGCTACAATAAGGCACATGTCTAAATCATTACTTGTAATGAGTTACCGGAATCTATGTGTTACTTATATTAAAAACTCGAGCAGCATCCATAATCAACCCTGTTCTTCTCTGCATTTTAGAAAATGGATCATTTTGGTAGATTCAAAGATTGTCCCTCGATTTTTGAACTGGCATTTCTGGGTTGATGCTATACAATTATAAACAACACAAATAAATGGAAATACAGGGTGCGGCATAGGTCAGTTAACCACTGCACATGGTTGCAAGGAAAAAAATCAGATTGGTTGAAACTGGTGTTTGAAAACGGGACCTTCAGAATATAATTTCAAACACTACTGCTTGAACAATTTCGGTAGTTTTTTTATAGATGTTGTAAGCTATAGAAAATAATATATTTGCATTTTCGGTTAACTGACTTATGCTGCATCCTGTATTTTTCATAAAAGGAAACACATTTTATTTTACAATATTCATATATTTACAAGCTAAGGTAACATTAATGATAAAAAATTCACTTTCTCCAGAATTACAATAACCACGACAAAGTTACGCAATTAAATCCAACAATAAAAAGTTTTAATATTATATTTAAAGAAAATTTTCGAGACTTTATTCACGCAGAAGGAAAATTAAGCTATGCAAAACACGTTATCCATGAAGGCCATCGTATGTTAGATATTGAAAACACCCTAACAATAATGCACAGAGAAAATAATCCAGCTAAGATAAACATACTCGAGGAGATGGAAATTTTGAAGGCAGTTAACATCAACGACCCCATCTGATAAATGAAAGCGCACCCAGTACGTGTAATGCCCTCTATCAGATTTTCAGTGGAATACGTCTATTGAATCAGGGTCGACAGATAAGAACCCATATCCTGTTACTTTTGCTGATGATGGTAGTAGTCCCGAAAGCGTTACGGATAATTAATAATCTTCAAGTTGAGGGGACGGACCTTTTAGGTAAATATTTCATAATTTTATATTTTAATTTTTTATAATACCTCAACGGAACTTTATCATGAATTTTATTAATGTTGACTACAGCTATTCAGTTATAAAGTTCGTAAAGTCCAATTAATTCACTGTTATTAACTACATTTGATACGTGTGCAGTAGTTTACTGTGTACGATACTTTCAAAGGTAGATAGATCGCCATGGACACTGAGCGGGCTTGGATTCGTGGTTTTTAGCAGCGACAGTACTATAGAAGGAGCTAGGATGACTATAATAGTGTGTGAGATGCGAGTATATGATTGACGTTTACAAATCTCACTGACTTTATATTATTTTCAATTAGCTAATACCCCCGCGTGCGCTGCTACGCCTAAATAAATAATGCGTTTTTGCGTTTAGTTGAATAAGTTGAAGGGAAAAATAATTGTAAATTTATATCGTTATTATTTTTAGATACCCCGTGCTGATTACCCGGCGTTGCCGAATAATCTACTTATTCCGATCTTCTTGGCATAAATTAACTGAAAGACGAAAAGTGTGTTTTTATGTTTAGGTGAATAAGTAAAAGGAAAAATAAATTTGCTCTCTTCGTTATTTCGGCTAAAATAACCAATAAACTAATTAATTCTATTTCCAAACTGCCTTTCATACAATCCAAATAGTAAATAAAATTGTACCTTCCAAAATTTAATATTCAAGCAATCACTATAAGTAAAGTCATGTCGTAATTAGTTTTAGATACCACGTGCTGATTACTCGGGAATTTACGTATCCCGATGTACTTGGCATAAAAGAGCTGAAAGACAAAATTCGTTATTTTGAGTTATCCGTAAAAGAATACCCGCCATGCGCTACTATGCTTGCCCGGGAATCTACTTATCCCGATCTTCTTGGCATCAATGAAAGACAAAAATGGTTATTGTGAGTTATGCTTAAAAGATAAACATATGCTGTCACGGACTTTTCTGTAGAGTTTTTTTTTGAGGTATTCAATTCTGTGTACAATAATTTTGTGTATTTATTATGGTTTAGGCAGCGTAAGCCATTTAAGCTTAGAAAAAGATACTTTTTTTCATTACAGAAGGTGATTTTTAAGGGTGAAGGGCTTGAGCATTAAAACTCTCTTATAACCTATGACGTTCCCGGGGAAATCCTGAACATTTTACAAAAAGCCCCATGGAAATCGGATGAATGGTGTGGCAGCACATGCTTGCCCGGGAATCTACTTATCCCGATCTCCTTGGCTTCAATGAAAGACAAAAGTGACTATTGTGTGTTATCTGTAAAATATAAACAGATACTGTCGCGGACTTTTTTGTAGAGGTTTTTAGATATTCAATTATGTGTACATTAATTTTATGTATTTGTTATGGTTTAGGCAGCGTAAGCCATTTAAGAGTAAAAAAAGGGACTTCTTCACGCTTTTCACTATAAAGGATGCTTTTTAAGGGTGTATGAGTTGAGTATCACAACTCTCTTAAAGCCTATGTTCATCCCGGGAATCTGCTGAACATTTTGCAAAAAAACCCATCACAATCGGATCAACGGTATGGCCGCGCATAAAGTACGAACAAACAAACATTCATTTTTATATATTAGATATAAAGTTTAACGATCCTGAGTCTACGTAGACTATGCGGTTGGCTGTATGTCAATACGTTATCAAATGTTCGGGACACGATGTATACGTACTTTTTAAGACCATTCACCTTTTAAGTAACGCTTTTTTTTAATTGACCCATTTCCAGTCATATCTTTGTGAGACTCAAATGCTTAATTATTAATTTTAATTAATTTGTGTTCTTAAATAGATGTAGCGTTTTGTTAAGATGGGAGCAAGAGTTAATTTAAATATGTCGTCCATTTCAACTTGTGCCAGTGAACTACTTGTCTTCAATATTTCCTGATTTAATCAACCTACTTTCCTGCAATAGAAACAGATTTCAGACTTGTTTGTTGCGATTGTTTCTTATGAAAAAAAGAATGCATTAGATTATACTTTTAATGTTTACTCTTATAAAACAGGGATGTTTTTGTGCGCTCATACACACATTGCCTCACTGACTACAGATAAGAGACTATTCAAACGAGTTCAGTGCAGTGCCTTTTAAAATGCGTATCTGTAGTAGAAATATATTGGTAACGTAAATTAATTGTACCACATTGATCAGACTTAATGCCAATAGCATTATGTATGCAACTAAGGGATCGAAAATTGTACACAAAATGAGACGTACTTACACTTACAATAGAACTGTCAACCGTTGAATGCCGAAACCTTCGTTGAAATTTATCCCAGAGAAGCGTTGTGATGTACGGAGGCCGTGTCCAAAGAATTGCCATTTTTAACTGCAAGCCAGAATTCAGGCAATGTCAACCTACTGTAGGAAAAACAGATGGTCTCCCTGCACAGGTAAGGGGGAGTGAAGAGAGGCGGGACGTCCGTGCGGATGGTAGATACCAATTCAGGTGTTACTTCCCTATAATTTAAATTATATATTTGGCTCTGAGCATTGTGCCTTGCAGCATAAAACTTCAGTTATTTATTTATTTTTGGATACTGCCTTTATACATCAGAACGCTTATCTAGAAGAAATTTCAAGGTAGGTTTCGGGATGTAGTGGTTGAAGTTCCCTTTTGAGTACCCAGACGCCCGAGCATGTTATAAAACAAAATCAAAGCAGTCCAAGTGGGATACATCTGCAGGCCTGCTACCCCAAAGAACTTTGCTTTCACTTTATTCAATATTATTTATATAGCAATATAAAATGCTATAGTAACAATATAATAAATATAAGATATACAGTGTACCAATTATTAATATACACATTTCAAATCACAAAACATTATTTGTATAATTTTGTCCTTTTGACCACATATTTGAATTTAAAATGACAATACTAGCTTGCAATTTATTAATGCATTGGAATGTTATAGCTTGACAGCGAATAAAACGCAGTGCGTATACGTTATCGATTTGACAGTACATACCTCACTACTCGGATCATGTTCTCCTCTGCCCTCTTTTTTCAACCAGTCAGCTTCAAAACCCGTATCGCTTGCACTGGAGCTGGTATCTCCAACAAAACGATGCCACGTTAAAACCAGTAACAACAATGCTGATGTAATTCAACACATTCCAAGGGTGAAACTAAATCACGTGATTACGACGGAAATCCCTAGGATTGAGGCAAGATTTATTACAATTATGGATAGGATTATAATAAATAGTGTTATAATAATCAACAATAATCTAACAAGGGATTGTATTTTTCTGAAAGAAAAAATCACGAGCAACAAAGTCTAATGAAAAACCCAACCTCGCGTTGGATTTGGAGTGACTATTTAGCGAATAATACAACATCAGAAGTTAAAAATAATTATAATGTTTAATATTTATCAAATGTGAGGTTATGTATTCCGATCTTACTTCCGGGCAATTTCTAAGCCGGCTGTATAGTTATAAATAGCATATATTTACTGTTACATCTCTTTGGGCTTGGGAAAAAATCAATAAGAGATGATTGTATGAGAAATAACTATTAACAATAATGCAGATTGTCCCGCGCCGTAGCCGAGTGGTTAAGGCAGGAAGCCTTGGCGCAGAGCTACGGGACTTGCGCTGGTTCGAGTCTCCATGGGGAAGAAATTTGCTCATGGTATTTCGGCCAGAATGGGACCGGTGCCCACCCACCCAGCATCTTGAGGCATTTGGGTAGCTACAATAAGCAGCGGCTCCAGGTTGAGAAAACCAGCTATAACGGCTGGGGGACTCGACATGCTGACCACATGTCGCCCCCTACACTGGCCGAAAATCATCTACCTCTGTGATTGACACATGTGGATGTGAGGCCAGCAACTGCTGGTAGGCTAAGGGTCTTCTAGGCCTGTCGCGCCAGGAGTTAATAATGCAGATTCATTGTACAACATTTAATACATTTTTAGAACAACAAAACTTTTTTTTGGTAATTTTTGAAGTTGTTTTCTTTTGGTATTTTTTGCTGTACTATATCGATTGTACATTGTTGAACTATATCCTTGTCAAAGATGTTAATTTGCGGGGATACCTCTCATTACGAACAGGAAGAGGCACGATTATCAATCGGTCTATGAGTTAAATAGTCAAAAAATTATTTATCTTGTAAGGATACAAACTTTTTGATTGGAAATCGAATATAGTAAGTGGTATATTAGGTAATATGTTCACATATTAAATGAAAAATGAAATAATATATTCTTATTAACTTTTGCAGTATTATCTTAAGAAATTAATATAAACACCTAAATTAAAGTCAATACTAATAAAATTCATTGTTAAAACCGTTGAGGTGGGGAGTCATAAAATAAAATAAGTTAAAATTATGCAATTTTAAATTCAACATTTTCCCTAAAAAATTTAGATTTGTAAGGGGGACTTAACACATTATTGAGCAAAAAGAGGGAGGGTCATTACCAAAATAACAAGCTTGAGTGGTAGACAAGGCCTTATCATTATTATTATTATTATTATTATTATTATTATTATTATTATTATTATTATTATTATTATTATTATTATTATTATTATTCCATTCATCCATAGTAATTCTGCCCGAGGGCAGGTCTTTCACTACAACCATAGCATTTTCATGCTATGCTTTGCAGCTTTACTAGGGAATTATAGGTGTGGTAGCTTCCCGTTGCTTTCCACACCGGTGAAGGATGATGGTGATGATGGCCGGATGATTTTTGGGGACCGTTGGGCCCTAAGCTTTCTGACATTTGTCTTACAGGTGAGGAAAATCCCGAAAAAAAACCTCACCCAGGAGCCTGTCCCGACCGGGAATCGAACCCGGGCCCACTGCGTGACAAGGCAGCACGCTACCTAGAGACCACAGCGGTGGACTTATTATTATTATTATTATTATTATTATTATTATTATTATTATCAATATTATTATTATTATCATTATTATTATTATCATTATTATTAAAATAAAGCAGTCGGCTGCAGTGGGCTAGTGGTTACGTTCCTTGCCTCTAGTTTCGAGGGACGCGGGTTCAAACCCGGCCGTGGTCGATTATTTTTTTAGGATGGAAAAATCCAAAGACCAGTCCTCAGGGAGGGTACTGAGTCTGAAGATTTTCAGGCTCATAAAAGAACAAGCCTGAATAAAAAGGCCTCTAAGCAAAATTTACCAAATGTTCCCATCCTAGTACTACCTTGGTTTTCTGGATGCCGTTATGAGGCAGAATGCTGACCCCGGGCCATTCAATGACATCTATCCGAAAAACAAGTGTAACTAATTTAGTATGATTGAATTTCTCCCCTGTAGGGGGAAAACACCTAAGTCTCGTTGAAAAACACAGGGATTTACTACTACAACTATTGAAATAAAGGTGCTATTAAAATATTAAGAACCAATGGTATAGACCAATGAACAATTCATGGAAACTGCATCTGTTTGAAGTTTCCTTATTAGATACACGTTGCATGACAGAATTAACTGAAAATGACTTTACTACAGAAAAAAAGAGACTCATCGAAGATTAGGGTTTTTTTTTGTATTATAAATCCTGTTAGTTGAGCTTATCTGGAGTCTGCTTCGTGAAGCCATAACTGGTCATTCATTACGTAACTTCGCTGACATCACGACACGAACAAACGACAGTTGACATAAAAAGTAATAAAATAGACTTTTACTACGTGGAATAATGAGGTTCGCTTAAACACTTAATCATATATGTTTTTCCTTAACTTGTTTAACATACCTTACAGGTGTTTTAAAAGACTATTTAACTCATGTCGCAAATGGTAGTCAATGACCAATCACGTTTCAGTAAATTCTGTTTTACACTAAAAGTCGTATTTCACCTCACTCTTTATCGATTTCTCTTTATCACCTCTTGCTTTTGTGATAAAGAAAGCTCCTCCTTTTTAAATATTCTGAACAGGTTAGACCATTATTTTTCTCCAATAAATACATTGAATATAGCAAATAATGAATAGATTCAGTGATTTTACTGAGTTGTTTATTCAAAATATAAATAATTAACCTATAATGTTGATTATAATAGTTTGATGTGTTTCATTATTTATCCACTAGAGTGCATTCTTACAATATTGCGATCCTATTTGGCAATACATAATATGATAGAGTTGCAAATGATAGTCAATGACCAATCACGTTAGTGAATTCTGTTTTACACTGACAGTCGTATTTCACCTCACTCTTTATCGATTTCTCTTTATCACCTCTTGCTTTTGTGATAAAGAAAGCTCCTCCTTTTTAAATATTCTGAACAGGTTAGACCATTATTTTTCTCCAATAAATACATTGAATATAGCAAATAATGAATAGATTCAGTGATTTTACTGAGTTGTTTATTCAAAATATAAATAATTAACCTATAATGTTGATTATAATAGTTTGATGTGTTTCATTATTTCTCCACTAAAGTGCATTCTTACAATATTGCGATCCTATTTGGCAATACATAATATGATCGAGTTGCAGTGAATATACATAACCTCACATTTCTAATTTGTTTTCAAAAACATCGCCGTTTACATTAACTATATAAATATTTTAAAACACCAGTAACTATATTCAAATAAGTAATTTTTAGTAAAGAGCTTAATTTTATTCGTTAAATAGTCCTAACAAATGCCACTCTTGATTTCCAAATTCTCTAGATAAATTCACTCCTCACTTTGTGAATCGTGAATTTATCGATAATTTGGAAATCACTCGTGGCATTACTTATGAGAATATATCATTCTGAGGAAAGAAACAGAATATAAATTCAATATTCAAATTTGGAGGGATGGTTAGAAGAGAGACACTAGTATATTACGATGCGAGGTTAGGAAGTGGTGTTTACAGAATCGAGAAAAATGTTTAAAAACTGAGAGATAACGAGGTTTTTAATTTCCGAGATTCTGTAAAACACTTCACAAACGTGCGTTGTACATTATTTTTTGCGCGATGGTGTTTTCAAAATAATAAATAGCAGTAAAGTAATATATTTGTTGGAAATATGTGCGTTGATTATATAATCAATTGTTTATATAAACCATTGAGTAACGTTAACATTGTGGGCAATGTTTATTAGTAAAAAGTACAGGAGGCCTTGAGACCATTATCATTGATGAAATGGCCGCAAGTACGTATTTATTGTTTCATATTGTTTCAAATAAAGTTCAGTTCATTTAAAATGCAGTGATTTGTTTCTTATAATGTATATTAACACAACCTTTTGGATATTTTTTGTATATACATTGTACATTAGTATACATAGAGAGCAGTGGTTTTATTTCCCGCACGTGGGTGTAAATGTAATATTACAGTATAGTTATTTAGGTTGGCAATCCCGAAATGTAGGTAGTTGAACTTTCAATCATGGTTGCCATTGCTGCAAGTACGACAAAACGCACTATCGCGCAAAAACATTTTTTTGTTCTGTAACATTATTAATTACTAAATAGTCGGCCGCGATGGACTGGTAGTAATGTTCCTTGTATCTGGTTCCATGGGTCGCGGATTCATACCCGGCTGGGGTCAATCGACATTTTTAGGATTGAAAAATCCAAGGAGCAAATCCTCCGAGAGGGATTTTAAGCCACGCTCCCGAATTTGAAGAATTTCAGGCTCGTAAAAGATTCTTAAGCCTGAATTAAAGAGACCTCTAAGCAAAATTAACCGACATCATCATCCTAGTATAACTCAACAACGTTCACTTTCAATGCGGAAAAACTGGGAACTAAAATAATGTGGTAAGGGTAAGTAGGGGTTGGAGGTAGTAGACCCTTGTCTCAGGTTGCAATGACAGTGTTTATTTTCCGTTAGTCGTGTATAGTCAGTTGTTAGTGACAATGTCAAGTACGAAAGTTAGACCCTATATTCACAGTATATAAACATTTAAATCTGACTGAGAGTTGTTGGAAGTCAGTGCTGATTTAATTTCTCTGTGCGTCACATTATCCAGAAACCCGTAGGCATACAAACTCCGATGATCTTTCATTAACTGCATCTCCTATTTCAAGTAGGTCTACCACTATGTTTTGCACTGATTATACCACTTGGCCAGTCATTCGCTTGTACCAACGGTGGAAGGATACACTTTCTCTTCTTCACCACTAGCGCCATTGCTTCCCCTCACCGGCTAAAAACTTAACGCGGCCGAGTAATAATACCTTAGTTGCCTGCTAGATGTCTCATTCGGCCGGTATGTTGACCGCATACCATTCATGACAACTGTAGGCAAATAAGCGTACTAAACTAACTTGGTATAGTAACTCCTAACAAAGGAGATACTAATGCTCGACATTGGGCTGTTACACCATTGAAGATGTAGAATTACTAAATGCTAAAGTGAGTAAATGAACTTACTCTTTTCCATACTAGTTTAACCTCTCATCTTATGACTAATTTTGTGTGTCCCACATCATTCGGGCACGACGTGTCGAGGATTTTAAACTTGGCGAGTGATTTTAAACTTTGGACCATTCTAGTACATCTTTGACATGCAGAGATATAAAGGGCCTCCAGAGTGAATGATAAGCTCACTCCAGGGCCTCCTTCGAAACAACACGAACATTTAAGCTGAAATACACGATTCACTCACATATTCATAATAGACGTGGCGAATATGATAATGGTGATTATGATAGTCAAATAATGTTCAGCAAGCGTTTAATCTTTAGACGTTCCTAACATTTGTCTTATAGTTGAGGAAACCTTTAAAAAAATCATTCAGAAAACCTGTCCCGTCCTGGGATCGAATCCAGGCCCGTTGGTTACGAAACAGCGATGGAAAAAATGTTTTGTAGATTGTAATAAAGAATACAACGTGTCCACAAATATAGTATCATACTTTAAACTACTACTACGTCACTTTGGATAATCGTATCTAAATTAAATTGGTGACAATCAAAAGACAAACTCATTTTTGCTATACTTAATAGACATTGAATGTGGCCCCCACGAGTGACGCTGCAGACATCGCTGTCTGCTAAATATCCAACAATGAACCCATACCGACCACAAAAACATGATTAAATTTAGTTTAGTTTCTGTATAATTGCCCATTATTCTTCATTGTTGACATTAACATGCACAAAACTTTTTGAGTTTATCTTTTGATTGTCACCAATTTCATTCAGATACGATTATCCAAAGCGACGTAGTAGTAGTTTAAAGTATGATACTATCGCCTCATTATGATGGTTGTCCGTTTATGTAAAAGCGGGTGCCGCAACAATGCTTGACATCAACGTAGCGGTAATTAGCATCTTTGTATTTAATTATATAAAACAGCTGCGGGGAAACAAAGCGAGCTGCTGGACAACCATCATAGTGAATTTGTAGACACGGTGTATATTGAAATTATAAATTAAGACAATTATGATACCCATTCTTCAAAATCGCTAATATTGCATAGTGTGTTAAACAAACGTGTGTTTATGAATGGCTACAGCAAAGACTAAAGAACAATCTATGCCCATTAGGGCGAACCTTTCTTCTAATTATCATTATTATTGAAAGCAGAGACCAGTACATATGAATTGAATTAAGAAATATGCAATTATTATAAATTTCCGACATTATATTTAATTATCACATAGAGTGGAAGTAATATAAGTGCATTTATTTAAGTACTATTCCTTGAATTGTATTGTAAGCGCATGTTTTCCCTTTACAGAGATTTAGGCGCTCTCCCCCTACAGGGAAGAATTTGAACCATACTAATTTAGTTACACTTGTTTTCGTATAGATGTCATTTTGAGTGGTCCGTGGTCAGCGTTCCGCCTCATACTGACATCTAGGAAACCAAGGTAGTACTAGGACGGGAAAATTCGGTAAATTTTGCTTAGAGGTCTTTTCATTCAGGCTTAAGGATTTTTTACGAGTCTGAAAATCTTCAGACTCGGGACCCATGGCTTAAAGTCCCTCCCGGAGGACTTGCTCCTTGGATTTTTCCATCCTAAAAAAATCCATCGACCCCGGCCGGGTTTGAACCCGCGATTCTCGTGACCAGAGGCAAGGAGCATAACCACTAGTGCACCGCGGCCGATCTATTCCTTGAATACAAAAAAAAAAGTTTCAGTAACGTTTTGGTGTCAAATAAATACTTTTCTTTTAAACAATGTTTCTCCCTAAAATTGAAATGTCGGCTAACTCCATAAATATTTGTCGTAGAGTTCTAATATATATGTAGATAATTAAAGGCGAAGAACATAAATGTTTTGTTACTTTACATAGGCCTTAGTTTTGAGTGTTGAATTTTTACTGATTAATTTGGTGAAAATATTGTTTATGTTGTGAAAACACGAAGATATAAAGAAGGTCATGCCAGTTGTTAGTGACATGCAACTATTTTCTGTTCATATGGATAATAACGAAAAACGGCCAAACGCTTTTACATAAAAACAGAATGTAAACAGGCGTAAAATCGGTGTTAATTGCCTGTTTATCCCACAAGCGAGTCGTGGTTTCCTGTAAATTACAAATTTCCGCCTTGTTTTGTTCTGTGCGCAACGCTGGTTCGTTGTCCACTTCTTTTTTTTCTCGATACACCAACCTGTACAACATTTTTAATATGCTTACATTAAAATAAAAAAAAGGGTCTAAAGATTTAGTTTAAATTAATAAATTATTTAAAGATAATTATTCTTAATTTATTAGCGTTATTCTTTATTTTATTTATTATATTTATCTATTCTGTCCAGCGCTGTGAGGTAGTGTCGTTGCCTCGTATGCTATGGTCTCGGATTCGATTCCCGGTCGGAGCAAGTTTCCTGGGTGATGTTTTTTTTTCGAGGATATTTCCTCACCTGTAAGACAAATTTCAGGAAACTTTAAGGCCCAAACTATCCCCGAACATCATCTGGCCATTATAATCATTATCATATTCGCTATGTTTAGTATGAATGGTGTGTTTTGTCTTAATATTGTGTTGTCTCGGAGGAGACCCAGACATTGAGCTGATCAATAATTCGGGGAGCTCCTCCAAGTCCTTGTGTGGTCAAAAAAGTATGTGTGTGGTCCATAGTTAAACCCTCTCCCGACAGGTCGTGTCACTGTAAGGCCCGGGTGGCGTGTGGCACCTAAAAGTACCTATAAGATGACTGGTTAAACTATATTAATGGGATGGAATATTTATTCCAATTTGTACACTCTTAAACGTACGCATCTAGAATATTTGATTATATATGTAGACAACGTAGCCTATTTATATTGTTCACATTAATTAGCATAAAGATTTTAGATTATTATGTTAAAAAACTTTAGATAATTCACTCCCAGGTTGAGATTTTAAAACCCCCTGGGGGAATCAAATTCCTGACCGACGAATGATAGGCAGATTTCTAATGACTACGCCATGTTGATGGACGTATATGTAATATATATATATATATATATATATATATATATATATATATATAAATAAATGTTTGTTTGTACTTTATGCGCGGTCATAACATTGATCCGATTGTGATGGGGTTTTTTGCAAAATGTTCAATAGATTCCCGGGGTGAACATAGGTTATAAGAGAGTTGTGATATTCAACCTCTTCACCCCTAAAAATCACCCTTTGTAGTGAAAAACGTGAAATAAAGTCCCTATTTTTACCCTTAAATGGCTTACGCTGCCTAAACCATAACAAATACCCCAAATTAATGTATACAGAATTGAATATCTCAAAAAAAAACTCTACAAAAAAGTCCGGGACAGCATATGCTTATCTTCTACGGATAACTCACAATAACATCGTTTACTGCTTATAAAAGTGGTGGTGTAAAATTCTCAAATATGGATACTTCTAAACGAAGCCGGCCGTTGGCGTTGGTAGTGACACCTACCTGGCAACGGACGAAACGAGAATTATAGATTTGTATATGTGGAAAGAATTGTTAATGTTTGTCCCATGTCTCGTATAGTGTAGTGATCTTGCACGCTTGTACGGAATACAAGAGGTCGATGGTTCGATTCCTGGTTCAGACATTAATTTTTCTTTTCACAATATTATTATAATATTATAACCATTTTTGTCTTTCATTGATGTCAAGAAGATCGGGATAAGCAGATTCCCGGGCAAGCATAACAGCGCACGGCTGGTTGTAAAAACACATTAACATTTATTTAGGAGCAGCAGCGCACGCCGGGTATTAGCTAGTTAATATTTCCATTTCCGATTGAGGGTCTTTCCACTTTTTCAGCGGTTGCCCTTTTACCAGCCGGCTGCTGGCCCTTCACATCCACATGTGTCAATCACAGAGGTAGATGATCAACAGCCAGTGTCGGGGTGACATGTGGTTAGCATGTCGAGTCCCCCAGCCGTTATAGCTGGTTCCTCAACCTGGAGCCGCTACTTATTGTAGCTGCCCAATTGCCTCACGATACTGGGTGGGAACCGGTCCCATACTGGCCGAAATACCATGAGAAAATGTCTTCCCCCATGGAGACTCGAACCAGCGCAAGTCCCGTAGCTCTGCGCCAAGGCTTCCTACCTTAACCGCTCGGCTACGGCGCGGGACTAGTTAATATTAAGACTATAAATAAAGCATAAATCTTACACCGTAGCTAAGTGTTCCACGACATCCTGCTTTGGTGCAGAACTATAGACACGCATTGGTTCGAGTTCCCATGAGGAAGTAATTTTTTCATGGAATTTCGGACAGCGAGCGTATGGGACCGATCTTCTTTGCTGTGATCGATGAATGTGGATCTGAGGAAGTAATCGTTTGGTAAACCAAGAACGTTATAGACATATACCTTCATTAAGTTTTGAGTTTAGTGTGGGTGTCCATTAAGCATCGTGAGGAATTTTTGTAGCTGCGATAAGAGCGGATCCAGGTTGAGAAAATAAATTATAATGACTGAGGAACTGAGCTGACCATACTCACCCCTTATAGTGACTGCAAGATCGACCATCTCTAAGTTTGACAGAAGTGGTTGTGAGGCAAGCAGTCAGCTGGTAGATCAGGACCATCTAGATCTATCGTATCGTTTGCCGATTAATTAAGTTTAATAAAAGGAAATAGCTAATCCAGTGAGTCTTAATATTGTAGACATCCTTGTATTAAATTAAGAAAGGAAATAACTGTCAAGGGGAACTGTCAACTATTTCATGCCGAAACCTACCTTGAAAATTCTCCCAGAGAAGCGTTGTGAAGTAACAAGGCCATGTAGAAAAATATCTGAGTTTTTAACTGCAAGGTACAGAAATCGAAGCTAGAATCCAGCAAAGGCAGTTGGTTAAGAGCAGAGCGAAGTGAGCGGAATCGGCGCGGACATCAGGTACAGTCAGATTCAACCCAGGAAGTTACTGTGTGTTTGGAATAGAGAACTGGGTTGCCATTCTAACAGTATTTTCTTGAGAGAAATCCTTAAATACATTGAAGTATGCAACGCAGCGGGCACAGAGTTGTAAGTTTTAGCCGTTCAAGCCACCCCCTCTTAAAGAAAAAAAAACAGTTATCACTTATCACTGAGCTCATGCGGACATGTACTATCCTGTGTGAAAGTATCGACTCTCATATTTACTATAAAACTAGTCTGCATGTCGTAAAAGAAAAACTATGTTTTTTAAATGTATAGTAGATAAATTTGGAAAAAGGTACAGCAAACCTTACCCCTCCTCCCCTCCCTAAACAAACAAATACCGTTATTTTGAGTTTGGCAACATCTATTCCCTGTACGTAGGGGGACCCCTAAACAAACAAATGCCGTTATTATGAGTTTGGCAACATCTATTCCCTGTACGGAGGGGGACACTGGCGTAGCCAGTAATGTCTCTAGTAACTTCCTGGGTTGAATTAGAGTGTAGTGAGGGTTATCCAGTCTACCAGTTCACGAATTATGTTACTTCCCCATACTTTAAATGAGAAATTTAGCGCTGGACTTTAAGCCTTGCAGTTAAAAACTGCAGATAATTTTTTTTGGATATGGCCTTGGTGAATCATAACGATTCTCTGGAAGAAATTTTAAGGCGGTTTCGGCATGCAATGGTTGACAGTTCCCTCGTGAGTTAATGATATATATATATATATATATATCATATCGCACTGTTATTTTATTGATACATAATCGAGCCAAATTTTATGACATGTGACTGGCTTGAAACTATAAATTGGAGAAATGAAATCGGCGGGTTGTGAGCTTGACATATTGTCAGACAAACATGTGACATTCCAATTTGAAAGTTAAATTGCTGGTCAGCGGGGCTAACGAACCAGTTAAAAACTATTAGTTTCTGTTTCTATACTACCCCATTCTCCATACTACACTTTTTATTGCTCTTTTGTAAATAACTCTTTAATTCTCTCCAATATGGCATAGTGGTGTAAGTTATTTACAGAAATGAGTAAAGAAGAATACTGCATACTGTATTTCAGGTACATCAACAATTAATACCATCACTTAGGATATTACATATCTCCATGATTATCAGTATTAAGCTAACTTGATTATTTGATTTGATGTTACCGAAATGAGTGCAGATTTTTCGTGTGGTAGTAGGGAACATCCATACAAGTATTTTAACACAATGAACCTTGGGCTGCAAATGCATTGTTGTTTATTAATTCTAAGAAAAATGGAAGGTATTACATGCTATTTTACAGTTATTGTTGGAAATGGCGATCATTGTCCTGGATGCACAGCTCCGAGCGTCTCACCTCGGACTGATGAACTCTAATGTGGATGCTCCTTGATTTCCGCAGCCGCAGTCACGATTCTTGCTACAAGCTCTGGAGCTGTGCATTCAGGCCAATGGTCGCCTTTTCCAACAATTATTGTAAAATAACATGTAATACCTTCCATTTTTCTTAGAATTAATAAACAACAATGTGTTTGACAATTTTAAATGCCGTTTTATTCTGTAGAACCACAACAATGCACTTCCGACCTAAGGTTCATTGTGTTAAAATACTTGTATGGATGTTCCCTACCACCACACCCTCTATACTTATAAATTGAATTCTAAAACTTACGAAACGTAATTTGTGTAAAATCAATAAAGTTAAGCAAAAATATTTTAATTTGATAGTCAAAAATTAAATATACAAAAGTGTATAATGAAACTATATCAAGATATTTTCTGTTTACACTGGCCAAATCGGTTTTTGTAATTAGCCAGTATTTTATTTAATTAATTTTTAACAACTCGGGTTATGAACGTCGTAATTCAAGATAATTTGAAATGGCCGAAACATTTTATTCAGAATCCTCTAATTTTAGGATGTCGATTCTTCAATGTTCCTTATATCTATGAAATGGGATTAACAGCTTTCATTATTTCCGAAGTAGGCTATAACTGACTGGCACTATCGAACCCGTAGGCTCATAACCGAGCAGATATAAGCTCTCCATACATCCCTATCCCGAGATAACGTTTTCCAATCATTCCCTGTATAACCTATTTCCCTCAAATTATAGTTAATATTATTCTCCCGCCTCATTCTTTGCCTACCGACTGGGCGTTTTCCCTCTGGTTTTCCTACAAGAATCTTTCACTCATGTCTTTTATTCCCCATTCGTGCCACATGTCCTGCCCATCGCAGTCTACGAGACTTAACTGTTCTTATTATATCTGGCTTCCTATAATGACCATATAGTTCACTGTTATGTAAGTCTTCTCCATTCACCTGTCTGTTCATCTCTCTTTGGTTCAAACATTTTCCTAAGAACTTTATTCTCAAATACTTGTAATCTCCTTTCTTCCCTTAAAGTAACAGTCCATGTTTCGCATCCATATAATATAACTGGTAGAATAATAGTTTAAATATATTTTGAGTTTAACATTTTTTGAAAGGAGTTGGGACGTCAAGAGTCTTTGTAATGCATAATAGTACACATTTCCAGAATTGAGTCTATGTTTAATTTCTTTGTGCATCTCATTCCTATTTGTGATTATTGTTCCTAGGTATTTGAATCCTGCTACTTCCTCAAAATTTCCCTCATTTGACATTATATGATGTATTTCTACATGTGACAATATATTTAGTTTTATTGATATTTACTTCCAGAAGGAGGCTACACTGAGGATTTTTCGTCCTTCGAAATCCATCGACCTTGGCCGGATTTGAACCCGCAAACTTTGGAATTAGAGATGAGTATAGTAAGTACCAATTACACCAGGACAGAAGTGATTTAATTTTAATTTAAATAAATAATCAGATTTGTTTTATTGACATAGCTTACTTGTTATGACAGTTACAGGCTCATAATATGAGAGGTATTATTGTTTCTTTTCATGTCATATTTGGTTTTCATTGTATCTTGTCAACATTTAATTTTAATTCCACCGCTACGGTCTCGAGGTAGCATGCCTTGTCACGCAGCGGGCCCGGATTCGATCCCGCTCGGGGCAAGTTTCCTGGCTGAGGTTTTTTCGGGGGTTTTCCTCACCTATAAGACAAGACAAATGTCAGGATACTTTAAGGCTAATACGGTCCCCGAACATCATCTGGCCATTATTACTACCATTATCATATTCACCTCATTAGATTAAGTTTAGGTTTAAGGCCTCTCCTGGCGCATCATTACCCATCGTCATCACCCATCATATCATTGGGGCAGCGTAACCCCGCCTTCCAGGGGCCCCAATCTCAGAAGTGGGTTACATTACGCCAGTACCAGGAGAGAATACCTGAAATGTCGAATAACAAACAGGTAGCATTGAATAAAAAAATAATAATTTTAACATTTAAATAAAAAAGCATTATTGCTACAAAGTAAAATATTCGCATTTAAATGTCATCTTCTTATGGAAGTCGTCAGATGACACTACGGGTGCGTCCCGCTGTCTCTTATGATTGAGAATTGGTTATAAAAAAATAAAATTGATGTCTGCACTGGGATTCCTGGATATCGAAATTGGTATCGCGCTAACGTATAGAGTTAGAGGTCCCGGGTTCAAATCAGGTTAACAAACTAACTCACTGACACTATCGAACACGTAGGTTAATGGTCGCGCGGGCATAATCTCTCCATACATCCCTATCTTGAGCTAATGTTTTTCAATCATTCCCTGTATAATCCACTTCCCTCAAATCATAGTTAATGTTATTCTCCCACCTCATTCTTGGTCTACCAACTGGGCGTTTTCTCTCTGGTTTCCCTACAAGTAGCATCATTTCATTCCCACGTGCCACATGTCCTGCTCATCGCAGTCTACGAAAGTTAACTGTTCTTATTATATCTGGTTTCCTATAAATACCATGTAGTTCATTGTAATGTAGTATTCTCCATTCACCTGTCTGTTCATCTCTCTTTAGTCCAACATTTTTCCTAAGAACTTTATTCTCGTAATCTCCTTTCCTCCCTTAAAGTAAGAGTCCATGTTTTGCATCCATATAATATAACTGGTAGAATAATAGTTTTATATATTTTCAGTTAAAATTTTTTGAAAAGAGTTGGGACGTCAAGAGTCTCGGCAATGCATAATAGCACGCATTTCCATTGAGCCTATGTTGAATGTCTTTGTGCATCTCATTCCTATTTGTGATTATTGCTCCTTGGTATTTGAATTCAACCACTTCCTCAAAATTTACCTCATTTGTGATTGGCTGCCCATTTCCATTATATAATGTCAAATCAGGCTAAGGGATTAATTTTTATTTTCATGCCAATTTCTTGTCTAGTGGAACAAGATTTTTATGACATTTCTGGCTCTCTCCCTTGGCATTGGCGGAATTGTAATCAATTTCTTAGGTTGTGGCACCTGGAAGGTGGAATTATGTTACTGCAATGACATGATGGGTGATAAATGATAATGAAGCTCCAGTAGTGTTCCTAACATAAACTTAATCTAAATTCCAGATCATGGTTGCCCATAGGTTGCCCCCTAAAAGGAAAAATTCCTATGGTTTGACCGGGAATCGAATTCGGAACCTCAGGAACTGTAGTCAGAAACGTCCATGAAGCTGATCGTATAATAATACTGTACTGTACTGCATTTTCTGTTTTCACTGACCAAACTGTTTTTTTAAATTAGTATTTTATTTAATTACATTTTAGCAACTCGGTCGTCAGCGTCGCAATTCAGAAAGATTTGAAAGGGCCGATACATTTTATTCAGAACTCTCTAATTTTGGGATGTAGGTCATATAACGTTCATTAAATCTCTGAAATGAAAGTAATTGCTTTGATTTTTCTTCGGAGGAAGCTATATTGAGGATTTTACTCCCATCGAAGTCCATCGACCTTAGCCAGATTTGAACCCACAAATTTTGGATCTAATATTTAGTGATTACTGTGCTCAATTTATCAGGACCGAAGTGATTTAGTTTACAAGAAAACTGAATAATGAATCTACTACTGCAATTTTTATATATATTTTAAATAAATAATTCGATTTGTTCTATTAAACATAGCTCAGTTGTTGTATCACTGATACATTTTTGTTTGTCTATAATAATATGATATATATATATATATATATATATGTTATAATTAAATGTTTAACATTGAGCAATGCAAACTTAATATGGTATGATAAGAAAACTAAATGCCTGGACGGGATTCGAACCCGGAACTCTGAGTCTGTGCCTCAGCGTGTTATCCATTACACCACCAGGCGAATCCAATTCAATCACTTATTTTTCTTATATATGTATTATATTCTCCATTATTACTAGATGTCGCGAGGACTCGGTCTTCACTGCCATCTAGTAGCTGACTATAACAAGTAAGCAAATTAAAGAGAATATTTTTACTTTATAGCAGTGACGCTTTATCGATGTTATAATTAAATGTTTAACATTGAGTAATGCAAGCTTAATATGGTATGATAAGAAAACTAAATGCCTGTACGGGATTCGAACCCGGACCTCTGGGTTGATGCTGCAGTGCGTTACCAATTACGCTACCAAGAAAATCTAGTACAATCATTTATTTTTCTTTATATATATATATATATATATATATTTGAACTTGCTGCCTATATATATATTATCTATTACGAGAGGCAGCAAGTTCAAATCCCGTCGAAGCATTTATTTTTCTTATTATATCATATTAAGAATGCATTGATCTATGTCAAAAATTTAATTATAAATAAATAAAAATAAATATTTATACACTTAGAACTCTCTAATTATAAAAGGAGAAATTTTCACTTACTTGTCTCTCATCTAAGAATTCTTCCCAGAAAATCTTGCGACTGTCAGCGATAAACTTGGTGAGTATAATTAGCAGATTTCGGAGATGCGAAAGAAGTACCATGTCAAATAGATCTACAGTGTGTTGGCCGATTGAGTTTGTTCCATAAAGACAGCGGATGCCAAAATATGTCCAAAATAATTACACATAATTATTAGGTAAACAAACGTAAGGGGAATATAAAGACACTTTTTAAACTTGAAAAGGACATTTGATTAGATCTAAGTGGTTTTGGTTATTAGGCTACGAAGTTATTTTGTTGACCATGAAATCTGTGGTCATGATATAAACGATTATGTTGTTTTCTTGTCTTGTTTTCTGGCTAAACTAATTAAAAAGATAAATTGAGGTTAAAAGTCTCTATCATCTAAATAATTATATTCCGTTATTGAGTTTTCTATATGAAATAATGTCATTTCAACTCATCTCAATTCTCAAGTAATTAATTTAAACGAAGAAACTCTTTAAACTTTGAAATGTCATTTTGAATTTTAAATGGGAAGTGGAATTTTAAGAAGTGACAATGCGTCACTGACTTTCTAAGCCCCAGGAGTATTTGTAACTTAGTTTGACCACAATTTTCTTGTCGAGGAAATAGAGAAATGAAAATTTTCCCCGAGGTCTGTCAAATAAGGTTTTATGATGTAATACAACAGAGATGTCATTAATGGTGATATCTGTAGATGACACTTGGAATTATGAAAATATCATTAAATTTGATGTAAATTAATATGATTTATTCTTTCTCTCGATTGAGTTTGCTCAGACGGATAGCGTTTGGGACTCATATTAGGAAGCACTGATTTCAAATCGCTTTTCCCCCCGGGGTTCTTCTGTCTTCAAAGCAAATACTAAAATTCAATATAATTATTGTTAATTATTTTAATTTCATTATTACTAAAGCAAATTAAATTCAGTGAACAACTTGCAATTAATGCACAATTTCTAAACTATTATAGGAAATACAAAACTGTACCCAATAAAAAGTTCGTCATGCAGGAATTGCGTAAACTAAGCGAATTCCCAAGCCAATTTTATGGACCGATTTTTCTGGATTACGGAATGTATATTTCTTTTGTTAATTAAATCGTATGTGTTCAGTAATGTTACGTGAAAACAAGCATTGACAGCCTCTAGAGAAATTTTTACATTATGGCTTTCAGGTAAATCCTCACTTATAATGATTTGATTTGATTGATTTTTGGAGAATACCTTCTCGTTTTATTTTAATGGCATGTACCATCGAAAATTTCGGCCGCTAGAACGATTTTTTAAATGTTTTCTTCATTTGAATCTTCACTCCTTATTGTCATCTCATTTAATTTCATGAACAATAATAGACGTTGAAACAAAAGGATACCCAGAGACTTAGATCTGCTGAAATGACATCACAAAAAAATGAAGACATCTTAGAAGAATTACACATGGAACCTTTAGAAAATAAAATTTCTGATTATAAGTTAAGATGGATGCAACATGTTCATCGAATGGAAGATCACAGGATACCCAAACAAATGTTAAGATATCAACCTGCAGGAAGAAGAAGACCAGCACGTCCACTCAAGACTTCTGGACGGTACTTCTCTTGAGGTCGAAACAGGTCAACAAATGGCCTAAATTCGTGAATGTACTATGATGATGATGAATAATTCAATTATCTACGTTGATCTTACAATGTCAATTCTTATATTGCACGTCTACATATTTCTAATAAACTGTGCAGATTAAAAAAAAAAACTAAATTCAGTTGCTTTTACCTTGTACATACATTTTAAATATGCATAATTAAGTTACTATATCGTCCCTCAATGTGGCCAGCAATTTAAGACGCACGTTGGTTCTAGTCCTCATGGGTAAGGCATTTTGGGAATTCTATGCCATCATGCCACCAACATAAATTCAAATAATTGTTGTACGTCAATATTTATCTGAGAGAAATATATGTATGACTATTCCGGCAATATCTGAAACCACATTGACAATGATGATGCCAGAAGTTATTAGTTTTCCGATCGAATACTCAAAGTAACCATGATTGTGCGGTAGAATACTAGAATAGCCTCATAAAAATATGTGAAAATACTTTAAAATAAAGTGAGAGGTTGAGCTAAAACTAACCTAAAATCAGCATATTTGCAATGTAAAATGTGTATTAGTCATTGCTCAGACAGTGTAGCCAACTCCTGACAAAAATCTGTTAACAAAAAGGTGAACGCTAAACTAATCTGATGTACTAACTCGCCCATTTTCTCACCATAACTTGTCCAAACTAATACTAACTTACCCATCTATCACTAACTTGCCCATTTTCTCACCGTAAGTTGCCCACTAATATAGGTGTACTCTTAAGATAGAATGTCTTTATATGTGAGAAAACATGTTGGCATTTGGCTCTAGAGGGAACATTAACCAACACGACGCTAAAAGTAACTTGTTCTCCGATCGAACATTCACTGGTGCCACAGTGGCATAGAATAGCCGACATTTTTGATGGAATTTTAATTTATGTGTAGGATCGACACCCATCCAGAATATGGGTATCTAAGATAGGTTGAGTAAACCACTTATATGATTGGGACACACGACGTACTGACCTATGTCAACTTTATACCGTCCTTCGGGCACACCTGGAACAGCAGGGATAGCTAGGAACAAAATTAGTAGATTCTGATTTCGATTAATGGCACCACTGTTAAAGAAATATGTGATTACAATGTGTTTTTAGCAGTACAGTTGAATTCATTTGTGATACATAATCAAGCCATCTAGAGAGTTAAGTTTCAATGATAATAGTATTCGTAAGATAATACTGTGAAATTAAAAAAAAAAGTTAAATACAAAGATATTTTTTACAGGCCATATATAAACCATATAAAGTATCCTAAGTATCCATATTTGGTTCGTCTTCCGGGCTTATAGGCCGTGGTCTATAAGTCCGGAAGACGAACCAAATATGGATCAAGACGCCGGCCGTGAAAGCCTACAATTATATATCCTAAGTATGCCCAATTGACGGTAGTTGGATGAACGTCACTTCTTGTGATCGACAAACATGGTTTTGAGGATAGCAGCCGTCTGGTAATATGTCTTCAAGGCCTATAACGTCATAGTGTTAATTTTTTTTAATTACCATAACATAACAGAGCTTAATTCTCTAAAGCGCAGACAAATATTTTAATTGATGGAATAAAATTTCATATTACAAATTAACAAAAATATGTTATAGAGTTTGGTCAGGCGGATTCATTCAGTCGTATTTTCAATTATTTCAATTATTTATTTTACCTGATGGAGTTAAGACCGTAAGGTCTTCTCTTCCACTTCACCAGGGTTAAATTATACATAAAATAATAATTATGATTAATGATACGTAATAAAATGTATATAGACTACACTATATAAAGTTGACAAGGGAAAGAATAATAATAATAATAATAATAATAGTAATAATAATAACAAAAATAATAACCTATAATTAGATTAAGTAAATGGCTTGATAAAGAAAATTTAAAATATAAAGGAATAATAAAATATACATGGAACACGGTTATATATTATATTGTCTAAGGAAACATTAAGTGAGTTTCTTTTAAAACTGTTTTTGAGTCGGGCAGTCCTTGATATACGAGGGGAGGGAATTCCAGAGTCGGGTGGCTGAAACAAGGAAGGATGGAGGAATAGTGAAAGGTTCGATGTAGAGGAACTGCTTGAGTAAAATTTTCTCTCGATCGTGTGTTTAAGTTGAACGTCTCGGGATCAAATCCCATGTCATACACCCTAGGTTTACACATAATACCGATTAAAGTGTAGTATGAACTAAATATAAATACTCAGGGTGAACGCGCCTCTATTTCTGTAAAGTTTTCGACCCCTTAATTACATAAACGGCATGATGTCTGATCAGTGACGTACAATGCATTTTACGGCATTAGTACATTTCAACTATAGCATAAGCATTTTGAAAGACACAGTATTGGACTGATTTGCATTTTCTCTTATCTGTTGTCAGTGGGGCAACTATTTTAGTGAGCGCACCGGCGCTCTGGGAGATCGTCACCCCACCTCTAAACTAAATAGAATAAAATTTATGCATACCTATTTATATTCGTTTTAACTTTTAACATAGGACTAATACCGCGTCTAGAATCTTTACTGTAGTTGTATTCGTAGGCTTTGAATTTCTTTAGCTAATCCAAAAATTATATATATATAATTTTTGGTGGTCATTTTCAGGGCCTAGTACGATCGATGAAGATTTAAAAATAAAAACAATTTTTTTTTCATAGGTACAATTCCTTCGGGATTAGCTAAAGAAATTCAAAGCCTACGAATACAACCACAGTAAAGATTCTAGACGCAGTATTAGTCCTATGTTAAATGTCATATATATGTGTGTGTGTGCATATGTGTGCTTGTCGTTAAACGCTCCATAGGCCGCACATGCTTTTAAACCAAACTCTGCATAGGACAATTAATTAAGAAAAGTAAGATAGAGTTTGTTAACCAGCAAAATCGAATATATTATGTATGGGTGGGGGCTAACCTAAAGCAAGCATTTAAAAATAACTCTAGCGGCCACAGTTATTTTTTTTGGAAGGAAACTCAGCATATGGAATTAAAATGAAATGAGAAGGGTATTCATATAAAATCTACGAAATCGGACCATTAATAGCGGTGGTTTACCTAAAAATCGAAATTTAAAAATCGTTCTAAGGGTCGCCATTTTTTATGACGAACTCGGGCATGTAACATTTGAATAATACAAATAAAATCGAGTTCGTTATTCCACATAATTCAGACCGTTGTAAGTATCAGTTAACATGAAAGCTGAAATTTTAGTGGAGGTATTTTCAACACTCTAGATACTGCATTTTTTTTTCTCGACGAGGGAACTGTCAACCATTGCAAGCCGAAAACCTATCTTGAAATTTCTCCCAGACAAGCGTTGTGTTGCATCAAGGCTGTGATAAAAAAATCTGCCTTTTTAATTGGAAGGCACGTACATCCAAGCCAGAATCCAGCAATGGTAACGCACTATGCGTAGAAGTGGTCGTCCTTGCTAGACTTATAGCGGTGTGGAGTGAGGCGGGTGCGGCGAGGACGGCAGGTAGTGAAGGTTATCCAATCCATCAAGTGATGAGTTGTATTATTTTTCTGTAGTTTAATGATGTATTTATCGCTGGACATTAGTGCCTTGTAGTTAAATGCGGCAGATAAGGACACGACCTCGGTACATCACAACACTTCTCTGGGATAAATTTATAGGTTGGTTTGGGCATAAAAATAAAGACATTCTGTCTTCTTCTTCTTCACTTCACGGGCTAGGCAAATTGCCTGTTCCACCTCACAGTTGTTCTGTCCATCTTTTCACTGGTCTTCCTACATTCCTTGAACCTCTTGGCTTATAGTTGAATGCTGCTCTTGGCAATCTTGATACATTCATTCTTTCCACGTGTGTAAACCATTTCTCTCTATATTCTCTGATTTTCTCATCCAATGGATATATATTTAAGTCTGTTCTTATATCTTCATTCCTTATCCGATCCAATCTTGTGCAGTCTTTTGTTCTTCTAAGGAAGTTCATTTTTGCGCTTTGTATTATACTTTGCAGTTTTTTGGTCATTATCCAAGTTTCGCTCCCATAAAGTAATGCAGGAACTGCCAATGTTTTATAAAACTTCAAAAGACATTCTGTAAGCAGCAAAATTGAACTATTAAGAGTGGAGGTTTACCTAGTACCAAAATTTTAAAAATTGCTCCAGCGCCATCATCTTCGGTTCCATTGGATACATACGATTTAATTTTAAAAATATATATACATATATTCCGCAAACCAGTAAAATTGGACGATATTCAACTCGATGAGGTATTCGTTTATTAAGGAACAACTTTCGATGTTCAGAAAATTCCAAACAATTTATACGCTATTAGAAAGAGCATCTTGAATTATGTCGAAATCTGGAATATGATTACCTATTGAGATCCGCATATGAGTAAGCGTTAAAGATGAAATAAAATGTAAGAGAGTGTTAAAGATAGCAGGTGTGAGGATATCGACGGACCAATCGGAGCGCTTAGCTCGGTTTGCTAGCGCGGGGATTAGATCAGTGTTGGGTTCGCTGTCTATGTGAAAAGCTACAAGCCATGTTATTATTATTATTGATTTCGTACATCTCAATGATGGATAAATCATATTTAAAGAGAAAAATTTGGATCGGTACTTGCTCAGGTAGCTCAGTTGGTAGAGCACTTGGTCTAGAGAACCAAGGGTCCCGGGTTCAAGTCCCGGTCTGAGCGTATAATTTTTCTCTTTAAATATGATTTATCCATCATTGAGATGTACGAAATCAATAATAATAACATGGAAAAAGCCGTACTGGCTGTAATGTATGATTCCCAAATATGTCTTCTTAATAAAGGAGCCGCCATTTGCAAGATAGAAACATGGCTTCATAGCATTTGGTGGACGGGAATTGCAATGTATATAGAGAGGGATTTGCGTTTGGATCGGTACTTGCTCAGGTAGCTCAGTTGGTAGAGCACTTGGTCTAGAGAACCAAGGGTCCCGGGTTCAAGTCCCGGTCTGAGCGTATAATTTTTCTCTTTAAATATGATTTATCCATCATTGAGATGTACGAAATCAATAATAATAACATGGAAAAAGCCGTACTGGCTGTAATGTATGATTCCCAAATATGTCTTCTTAATAAAGGAGCCGCCATTTGCAAGATAGAAGCATGGCTTCATAGCATTTGGTGGACGGGAATTGCAATGTATATAGAGAGGGATTTGCGTTTGGATCGGTACTTGCTCAGGTAGCTCAGTTGGTAGAGCGCTTGGTTTAGAGAACCAAGGGTCCCGGGTTCAAGTCCCGGTCTGAGCGTATAATTTTTCTCTTTAAATACTACAAGCCATGTTTACGCATCACATGAGTTGTTTACTTTCAAGCAAATATTGTTCATCTTTCCGTGTTATCAATAGAGAACGGAACAATATTCCAGCATTTAGTGAAGATACTGGAATGTCATACCGAAATTGTAAATAGGCACATTCTAATTGTTAATGAATTCGAGCCAGTGTCAGAGACATACATAAAATCAAGCATGTACAGTCCGTAGATGAAATGAATGAAAGTGCGGGACGAGGTAGGAGAGAGGAAATTCAACCAAACACGCCCACAGATACAGGAACAGTCGTATTTTACACATCAGTATGATATTTTCAGGCGTATTCTGCTGATGATTGTGCATCATTCTTAGAACTAACACGCCCGTTGAGAGACTGAAATGTTCAGATAGTACAATCCCTCATTACTTAATGTGCTGCGTAAGACATTTCTCTTCTTTGCTTTCTTCTGAGCTGTATACTATACTCATCAATAATCTTTATTGTAATGTTTACTCTCCTTAAAAATCAATTACAATATGAATGATGTACTTAAGTCCATATGCATTAAATTCAAATGTCCTTAAATTATCTTCCTTCTCCCTCTGATCACTCACTCACAACAATAGAATATAAGTAGATGTAGATCATTATCTGTTTTAGGGGAAAATTATATAGGCCTATCTGATTCTAATTATCTAACATTATTATATCTTTATATTGATTAAGATCACATTTACGTTCAAAAATATACATTTTTATATATCTTAAACCATTCAAACTGAAGTGATTTATAAATAATTCCTGAAAATTGCCCAATTGGTACACTTGACTCAAGAACTAGTTGAAATAGGGCTATGCAATTTTCAGGACAATTTACTCATTATACATGACTCCTTTGAAGCAGATTCAATAAAACAGTCCTTCAAAGCCAGATTTGTATCAATAGTTTATACCGATGTGGGGGGAAAAATGATTTTCTTAAATAAAAATTCAATCATATTCTGTTTACAAACTATTGTAGGGCCAACAAAACCGCTAAGTTAGATATTTATATACATATATTCACTCATTGTATTTGAAATTTCACTTTCTTATTTATTAAAAAAAATGAAGAAAAAATTACTTCATTATGGGTATGCGATGGCAAACTTCAATTATTAAAATGTGAATTCAGAATTAATGGTTTAAGATAGGGCTGTTAATAAGTGCTTATTAGGTGTGAAAAGGCGGTGTCCCCTACTATCCCGCATACAGGTGCACTTCCAGTGAAATAACACAACTCACAAATGAGTAGCACTGTCTTACCTTGTTAGCTTATCGGACGTAGGGTTGAATACGAGATGCATATTAGTGAAAACTTATTATCAGGCCTGCTTTACGGTATCTAAAAATAATATATACAGGGTGTTACCGAAATGAGTGCAGATTTTTCGTCTGACGGTAGGGAACATCCATACAAGTAATTTAAAACAATGAATCTTGGGTCGGAAATACATTGTTGTGGGTGTACAGAATGAAACAGAATTTAAAATTGATGAACACTTTGTTGTTTATTTATTAATTCTAAGAAAGATGGAAGGTATTACAGGTTATTTTTACAATAATAGTTGGAAATGGCGACCATTGACCTGGATGCATAGCTCCGCGTGTCTTACCTCGGACTGACGAACTCCTAAGAAGCATATCTGGATGCTCCCTGATTTCCGTAGCCGCTCCCACGATCCTTGCTACAAGCTCTGGAGCTGTGCTTCCAGGTCAATGGACGTCATTTCCAACAATTACTGTAAAATAACATATAATACCTTCCATTTTTCTTAGAATCAATAAATAAACAACAATGTGTTCAACAGTTTTAAATGCTGATTTACTCTGTAGACCCACAACAATGCATTTCCGACCCAAGGTTCATTGTGTTAAAATACTTGTATGGATGTTCCCTACCACATGAAAAATCTGTAACACATTTCGGTAACACCATATATATATATTAAGGTTATAACTTTTTGGACTTTTGTGAAATAAAATATTTCCTGTGCAATGGATGGATGAACTTTTACTTAAAACAGTTGAAAAAGACCTTCATTTCACTGAGCTCCAAGAAAAGGTGACCGCCAAATATATTTATATATCAATATTTAATATTGATTTGGGGGTGACCTTTTCTTGAAGCCCAGTGAAATGAAGGCCTTTTTCAACGGTTTTAAGTTAACGTTCAACCATCCATTGCATAGGAAATATTTTATTTCAAGAAACAGTCCAATAATGTATACCCTTCTAGGGTTATAACTTTTTGGACTTTTGTGAAATTCAATATTTCCTGTGTAATGAATCAGTGTAAAGTATTTCCTGTGGAATCAATGAGTGAACGTTTACTTAAAACCATTGAAAAAGGCTTTCATTTCAATGAGCTTCAAGAAAATGTATTTATATATCAATATTTAATATTAATTTGGGGGTGACCTTTTCTTGAAGCTCAGCGAAATGAAGGCCTTTTTCAATGGTTTTAAGCAAAAGCTCACCCATTCATTGTACAGGAAATATTTTATTTCACAAAAGTCCAAAAAGTTATAACCCTAATTTCTATATATAATGTGCGTGTTTTTAAAGAAAAAAAAAACATATCCATGATAAACGCAATACTTTTTAATAATGACAGGTATTTAGAATCAGAAATATATATATATATTTTATTTCGAGTTGCTTGGAATGCTCGTTAATAAGATCCATAATTATACATCTGATATTTGGTGTGTACATTGTTTAAGCATTCCATTAACGTAGACTGTGTTTTTGTTTTATTTTTTAAGCATTTTAACATCTTGTGAAGCACCGTTGCGCTACTTCAATTGATTCTTTTCCCGCACCCTTATGCGACTGGTAATTGTCCACCAACAATTCAAACATAGTCTTCTATTGGATAGGAGATACCTCCACTCCCGCCTGCTTGATTATTTCTTACTCGCTCATATGTGATTCGTAGGATATAATAACATTTTAGAATACTCTTTCGAATGATGAATAAATTGCTTGGAAGTTTTCTCAACACAGTGTTTTTAACTTGTATTAGTTCACACAGATCCTGTTTTTGTCAGTAGTTTTCTAAAAAAAATATAATTTATTTATGGAATTATATTATCAATTGACCATTATAATGGAATTCTACCCAATAATTTTCCATAAAGACTGAGGAAAATCAGGAAAAAAAAACAGATTGGTTCATTGCGGGATTTTAGTTCGGGACCATCAGAATAGAGTCCTTGAGGAAACTCTCTGCGTTACATGAGTTTTGTTCATTTCAATTTTGAAAAATATTCCATCGTTTAAGATATTTGTGTATGATTTAGAAAATAATTAAGGAAAATATGATAGTAATAAAAATATACTCCAAAGAGCGATAGACTTTGAAGGCCCTTGGATTACTAGCCGGTTTCTAGCCTCATATTCACATTTGCCAATCACAGATATCATCCAATTACTACAAGCTTCTCAATCTGGAATCACTACTTATCCTAGGTTCTTCACGATTCTGGATGGACTTCTGTCCTATTCACCAATTCGATCCTGGGCGCATTCTTAGCTCTACGCTAATGCACGATGTATTAGATTGCTCGTTTACGGTCGTGATAATATGGTAAATGATGCATACAAATAATCGAGGGGTTACATAGAATAACAACCTAAGTGACTTCAAGTCTTTATTTCACAGATCATATTTTCCTATCTGTCTAACATTCGGGAATTGGTGAATGCGGCACTCAGTTGGGAGACTACAGCGTCCACCCAACTGAGGACCATTTTCATATATTCCCGAGAGTTAGATAGATAGGAAAATATTATCTGTGAAATAATGACTTGGAGCCACTTTGGTTGTTGGTCCAAGTGACCCCTTATTTATATATGCATTATAATAATAAATGCATTTATTTAGGCATTAAGTTTTGTGTCAGGTGTTTATTTGAAATCTGCAATCTGCAATAAGTATTAACGTTTTAAAATCTATAAAAAATAATTTATTCAAATTTTTTTCAGCTGATTTTTATTTATTTACGAGTATATAGAGTTTAACTTCTAGGCTTGTAAGCCGTCTATAAATTTTGGTTGTAATTAATAAGTTGTATCTTATGTGTATTGTTTTGTGTAGTGCTGTGTTATCTTTAGTGATTTAAGGAGACCGACTGGTGAGTTTCAAATGTATTTTAGTTTTCATCTGATTGTTATGAAATTTATATCACATTCATTATGTGCTTATAGAAGCGTTTTTTTTGGAGTTTGGTGTTTATAAGTAGAATAGTTTCAGGATTATGATCTTTTTAAACTATTTTTTTAATATTTTCTAAAATTGCTCCTTACGATGCATTTTTAAATATTCTCTGTTAAAATTTGAGATTCAGAGTCTTTATGATTCCACTAAACACATTTGCTATGCAAAAAAAATCGTAAAGGGAGGATACTGCTTATTTTTCATTTTTTTAAGAAAGAAATCACTTTTATTATTTTTTTCCATCTCAATTTAAAAGAACATACGTGTCTTAGACTAGTAACTGCATTGCAAATTTGAATTAGCATTTATTGGAGAGTCTAACCATAAAATTTCACTTTGATAGCAAGAAAATTGCATCGTAAGGAGCATTTTAAGTTTTGAAAAATGTCAAAAAAATTAAAGCCGAAAATTAACACATATTACATTTTAAGTAGTAATGCTGACCATACGTGCAAGGGTATTTAAACTCTTACGTCACGGAGTTTTTCTCCTACAATAAACACTTTTATATGAAACTGTTCCTAAAGAATCAGAGTTATTAAAAGCAAGTATACAAAAATGCATTTTTTGCCATTTTTTCAACATTTTCACCAGTCGGTCCCCTTAATTCAATTATATGGAATGGTAACTGTTTGGATGCATGTAATAAAATTTCAACCTAGCATTTTCCTGATGAGTGAGGAAAATTAGAAAAAACCTAAGTCAGATTTGTCGGTATTAGGATTTAAATCCGGTACTTCCTGAATACGAGTCTTAAACAATACCATCTGAAGCAACTCACTTAGTAAAATGATGCTTTTTAACATAAGATATGTTCATTTTAACTGAAAGTTTTGAAAATGTTAGTATTAATAATTGTTCTTAAGATCAAACCTTAAAGAAATAAGTTGGTCGTGAAGTTGTATTTTAATTAACAGAGTTTTGTTAACAATTCCGACGATTAGCGCGTAGAGCCGGCAAAATTTGCAAGAGGCCTCATTTTCCAAAGTTGGACAGTTGTCCTTATTCATAAGGTGGAACTTTTATTACAATTATACATGTTTGAAGTATAGATAAAACATTTTAAGAGAAACTGAATAGAGTTTCTTAAAGTAAATTTATAAAAAAAACAATAACCTAGCCAAGCAGACTATATCTCTGCAATGTTGTATGCGATACAAGTTTAAAGAAATAAACTATATACTTGAAAATGTTCCCAGGGTAAACAAGTTTGAAAAACAAAACGGTATATTTGATGTTTTCACTATCTGCCGAAATATTCCAATTCTAATGTTTCTGTTAGTATCATTGTAAAAACACTTACCTTACATGCAGCAAATGAAAATTTCAAATAGGTGATTGAATAAAATATATATTTCCAGCTACATTATATTCATGTATATGCTCTATTTACGACTATTTCCAAAATTATATGAATAATTTATCATTATAAATATTTCCAGATTTATTCGTAAATTAAGGAAGATGTTTGAATGGTATTCAGTGAAAATTAACTTAATAATTGAAGGTCGATGAACGCAGAAGGGAAATTTAAATAAATAACTTTTATTTGTAGTTTGATCAACTAAATACTACGGAACATTAAAAATAAATGTTTTATTGTTATATTTTGCCATGACTGTACATAGTAAACTCATGTATGACATGTAAAACAACATCATGGTTAGAGATGAAATGTTAATTTTGTTACATTGTTGTTGGACTGAATTCATCCCAATCGTATGTAATTTCTACTGTGGTCTCTTGCCTTCGATCTCTTTGAAAATGACTCAGCACCATTACTGAGTGGCGCTAAAACTGCTAGCTCTGGCCCTAGAATGTAGTTAGGTATACCAGAAGTAAGAGGAGAATAGTACCCAAATGGCATCTTTGCCTCTTGAAATTTTTTCATCGCCATATTCATTGTTCCGAACGAGGGCAGGATAGTCTGATGACTCCTCTGTTGTATCAGTACTTCCACTATATGAAACAGATCGTTTGTCTCTTGATTGCTGATGATCTGTTTTATTTTCAGTTTCACTCTGATTGGACTCAGTTGATGACAAAACAGGCATGTCATCGATTTGTTCAACATCACGTCCAAATCGTAGCAGGTTCTCATCTGCTCTCTTGCCCAAACGGATAAAGTTTCGGTCGTTATTTGATCTACCTGACCTTACAGAACTTTCATCACTGTTGTATTCACGTGTATCTTCAATTTCGTATTGACCTCCAGATCTTCCTAATCTAATGAAATTTCGATCTGTTAATTTACCTCTTCTTAGATCATTGCTTCCAGATCTGCCAGTCCGTAAGAAATCTTCGTCGTCAAAATTTCTGCCAAATCTAACGAAGTTATTTCCCTTGCCTCTTTCTTCTCTTTCCATTTGTTCATTTTCATTTGCTCGTCCTAATCTAATGAAATTGCTACCTTTAGCTCTTCCAAAGCGTATGAAATTACTATCCGGTTTTCCTCCTCGAGCCATTCTTAAGACATTTTCGTTGGAAATATCTTCTTCTGCATCTGAAAACGTGTCTTCAAAATTGGATTCACCGTCCCTCCCAAAACGTACAAAGTTATCTCTCATTCCTCTTCCAAAACGAATGAAATTATCTTGTTTGCCTCTTCCAAACCTGATGAAATTATCAGGCTTCCCTCTACCAAATCTTATGAAGTTTGCCGGTTTTTCTCTGCCAAGCCTTACAAAGTTGTCTGATTTACCGCGACCAAGCCTAATGAAGCTGTCTGTCTTCCCACGACCGAATCTTATGAAGTTATCAGATTTGTCTCTCCCCAGTCGGATGAAGTTACTACCTTTACTTCCTCTTCCAAACCGCACAAAGTTACCGTTAGATTTCCCAGCACGTGCGAGTCTGATGTACTCATCTGGTATTTCTAATTCTGACGTTGGATCAAATCCTGCCCTTCCGAGCCGAATGAAATTTTGACTTCTACAACGACGGATTGGAGGAGGGTTTCCTTGTACATCTTCTCTCTTCATGGGGAGCGGTGAAGACTCCTCTTGAAGGTCACAGTCTCCGTCATCTTGAGCAGACACATCGAGAGCTGTGATGTCATCAGGAGACGTCAGCATGATGTTGGGAGGCTCGCTGATGGGATTGTCTGTCGGGTAGGCTGAGATGCACCATGATGTTACACAAATGAAGATGAAGATTACTCGAAACATGGTGGTAGCTACCTGCAACACAATACACATTTGTTCTATACTTTGTTGTTATTGTTATATTCTAATTATGGATGATGAAGAAGATGATATTAAAGTTCTTGGGTATGCTGTGTAATAACAATATTTTTTTTGAAACGTCCAAAATAAAAAAGACTCGATCATTTCTCGGTCAGTAGGCCTATGAAACCCTAAAAACAAACAGAAGTTACATCAATGCTACACACATGTTCCTAGTACGCGCGCACTGTTTCCAAATAAAAAATCGAATCTAATTACATGCCACATGAGTAATAAGAATAACGACCTAAATTTACACTTAGCGCATGAGCAGTGGTTCTAAATTAAATAATCGCATCCACCATCACAATATGAGCAACTAGTTTGCAGATATCCTTCATCTAACACAATATTTGTAAGAAATTATACATTGCAGGAAATTCTACATTACACTCTTCTTGGACCTACCGTAAAGCTGGAGTTCCACAGGGTTCGATGCTTGGCCCATTGCTTTTTTCAATCTACGTTATTGTTAAATGTCATATCTGACTCCCTAAAACATTACAAACATCATTTATTTGCGGACGACATGCAGATCTACTTTCACTCAGACAAATATTCTTTAAATGACGCGGTAATCAAAATTAATGAGGACCTTGACTCCCTAACGGCATGGATAGAGAAATATGGACTTCAATTAAATCCTAGAAAGTCACAAGCTATCATTATGGGTCATCAGATACTATTATTCTCAATTAACACAAATACAGTATTACATGTGTCACTTAATGGGGTTCAAATCCCTTATAGTGAGACAGTAAAAAATCTAGGAGTATTTATGGATAAAACTTTAATTTGGAATAAACAAATAAATAACATTTGCAAAACTATTTTCTCAATAATGCACTCATTAAATCGTATAAGAAATTGTTTACCGTTTGATCTAAGGAACATGTTAGTAGAAACACTTGCAATGCCCCATTTTGATTATTGTGATACTCTTTTTACTGACCTAAATACTATTCTTACCCAAAGACTTCAACGTGTTCATAATTCTTGCATACGTTTTATTTGTGGTATACGCAGATTTGATCACGTTACACCATCCCTGGAACAATTGTCATGACTTCGTCTACAAGATCGTAGAACCATCCATTCCCTATGCCTTCTCTATAAAATATTACACACATCATTACCTTATTATTTATCACACCGCTTCACTAGACTCTCTGAAACACATAAATTAGATACCCGATCCCTTGAGCACAGTGTCCTTTATATCCCTCCTCATCATACTCCTATTATTAGAAATCTCTTACAATTTCTCTTGCAATAACATGGAATTCCCTTCCACCCTATGTCAGGGACTGCCATACTTTACAATCTTTCAGAAACAAATTGAAAATAAAATTATTATCAGAAACAACTCACTAATATTACTTTTTTTAAATTAATGATTTGTTTTTTCATTATTTAATAAAATAGTTTTAAGATTTGTTAATATATTTACCTAATACCTTGTATAAAAAGCGATAGATTAATTCATTATAGTTTATTACTTTCTTTGTATTTGTTCTTTCTTTTCTTTTTATGTATTCGAGCTGTTATTCCTTTCTGTATTCATTCTATCATTAATTTAATTTTAATTGTATTTGATTTTATTCTATTATTGGACATTATTTTCATTATTATTCAATTTGACAGATAATTAATTGTTTAGTATGACTATTATTGCAATTTTTTTGTATTTATATGTAATATATATTTGTCCTGGTGAGTGGAAGAGAAGGCCACATGGCCTAACTCCACCGGGCTAAATAAATCTTAATCTAAACATTACCAAGTTAATAATATTATCAATAATTTAGGATTATATCTACATTTAAAACTAGATACTTATAACATTATAATTGTACAATTTAAAAATATTGTGAATGTGCATAGTTTTAAGGTTCAGCACAAGTTTTCAGCGTTAAAAGGTAGTTTGACTTTAGATAAAAAAGTGCAAGACAATTGAGTGTATATTAACAGTATAATGTGTATTTGCACTTATTATATTCAATCGGTCCACAGTACAAATCCAGGTGCACGAAGTCAGCATAGGGCATCAAAAGACAAACAAATTCCCAACTTTATCCAAGGCGAAGATTTAAATGTACCATATTTTTCAAGGAATCAAATCTTGACTTCTGGAGTGGAAGGTTGGTACCTACCAAGCCATGGTGAAGGATTACAAAGGATTTTATCTTTCAGCTCATTTATGCCAAGTACATCGGGGTACGTAGATTCCCAGGCAACGCCGAGTAATCAGCACGGACATCTAAAAATAATTACGATATGACTTTACTTATGGTGATTGCTTGAATATTAAATTTTGGAAGATGGAATTTTATTTACTATTTGAATTCTGTGAAGGTTGTTTGGAAATATAATTAATTAGTTTCTTGGTTGTTTAGCTGCAATAACAAAGAGAGCAAATTTATGATTATTTTTCATTTTACTTATTCAACTAAACATAACGCCATTTTCGTATTTCTGTTAATTTATGCCAAGAAGATCGGGATAAGTAGATCCATGGGCAACGCCGGGAAATCAGGATGAGGTATCTAAAAATAACAACCATATTCATAAGTAATGACACGAGTGATTTCCAAATTATCGATAAATTCACGACTCACGAAGTGAGCAATGAATTTATCTAGAGAATTTGGAAATCAAGAATGGCATTTGTTAGGACTATTTAAAGAATAAAATTAAGCTGTTTACTCACAAATCATTGTTTAACTATAGTTATTTTAAAATATTTATATATTTAATGTAAACGGCGATATTTGAAAACAAATCATAAATGTGAGGTTATGTTCATTACTGCTGCTTGATCATATTATTTATTGCCAAATAAGATCGCAATATTGTAAGAGTGCACCCAAGTGGAGAAATAATGAAACACATCAAACTATATATCATAATCAACATTACGGGTTATTAATTTATTTTTTTAGTAAACAACTCAGTAAAATCAAGGAATCTTTTCATTATTTGCTATATTCAATGTATTTGTTGGAGAAAAATAATGCTTTGACCTGTTCAGAACATTAAAAAGCAGGAGCTTTCTTTATCACAAAAGCAGGAGCTGATAAAGAGAAATTGATAAAGAGCGAGGTGAAACACGACTGTCATTGGTTGTAAAACAACATTCATTGAAACGTGATTGGTCATTGACTAGCATTTGGGGCATGAGTTAAATAGTCATTTATAATTATTTTTCCTATTACTTATTCCACTAAACGTAAAGACGTATTATCATTTTTTAGGCGTAGCAGCGCACGCAGGTTATTAGCTAATGATAAATAATAACCTAATGTGTATTGGAGAATGTAAAGTGAATTAAGTGACTGGATTCCCTATATAAAGATATTATAAGAGTAACACAAAATTGTCAGGAAAAGGGGAATAATGGACAGAATGCGGCAAAAAGATGCAAACTATGCTAAAGATCTAAAAAAAAAATACAGGTGATAGAAAATTGCCCCCATTCTCAGTTTCAGGTAGCTTATCTTTCATTGGTTTCTTTCAGAGAATTTTAATTCGTCATAAAAAAGTAAGTGAACTGCCATGGTCTCGAGGTAGCGAGCTGCTTTGTGACGCAGCGGATCTGAGTTCGTTCCAGTTTTGGTCGGGACAAGTTTCGGTAAGGTTTTTATCGGGATTTTTCCTGACCTATAAGACAAATATCAGGAAACCTTAAACACCAAACGGCCCCCGAACAACATATGGCCATCATGAATTATTCATATTCACCTTAGATTACGTTTAGGAATAAGGACTCCCACTACCATCACCAACCCTAACTCCACCTTCTAGGCGCCCCAATCTCAGAAGTGGGCTACTATTATGACAATGCCAGGCGAGAACATCAGAAATACCGAAATGGCAACTTGGGCATTGAAAAAAAGAATAAAATAGTGCGAACCTAAACATCCTATCATCATCTTCTTCTTTCAGCTCAGTCCTTTATGAGCCCTGGCTACTCTTAGGACACTCCTCCACGCATCCCTGTCCAACACCCCCTTTCTCCATCCCCGGACCCCGAGCTTTTGGAGGTCCTTCTCTATTCCATCCATCCATCCATCTCAGCTTCGGTCTTCCTCTTCTTCCTCCATCTGGTCTCAGTAGTGTAAGCTTTCTAGTAGTATTCTCCTCCATTTTCATTATATAACCCACCATCTCAGTCTGCCAATTTTAATAACATTTACAATATCTGGGTCTGAATACAAATTGTAGATTTCATCGTTATACCTTATGCGCCATACTCCACGATCATTTCTAGGTCCCAGGATCTTCATCAGGATTTTTATTCAAAGATTCTCAGTATTTCTCCATTCCCTCCGCTAAGTGTTCAGCATCCACTGCCATAAATAGCAAGTGGTCTCAGTATGATTTTATAAATTTTTAATTTTGCATCCAGACTTAGAATGTGTAATTTAAATTGGTCCTTAAGTGCATAATAGCATCTGTTGGCTTGGAGAATCCTCCTTATTTCCTTATTAATATTATTGTCATCAGTGATTATAGTGCCGAGATATTTAAATTAATGTACAATTTTAAATTTATATTTGCCTATTTCTAGTCGGTCTTTAGCTACAGATCTGTTGTCCTATCATCATCATCATCATCATCATCATCATCATCATGAAAAAATCATTTTTAGTTCATGTGACCTGTGACGGTAAACATAACGAAGATGGTCTTGATTTTTCCACCGATGATTTGGTCTTCCTCGGTCCCTATGTTCAGTTTGAGCATAACTATGACAGTGGAGTATAACCTTATATAATACCACTTCATTAGCTATAATAAAAAATATAGATCTGCTATGGAACGGTTTTGTGGGCTCCTTTGATGATATGACCCGCTCGTTGCATCGCGATCCCCGAAGGCACGTTGTCAGGCCCCTGTAGAGACCACAAAAGGGAAACAAGTACACATTAACTTATTGTTTTGTCCAGGATAAGCATAGTGAAATAGAAACTTCATTATCAATAATGAATGCATGATCTGATTTTTCATCCAAAAATAAAAGCATGGAAATTGCTTTGATGGAAGAGGATGAAAGAGTATTTTACTGCTCTTTTGATGGTGAATATGTTTTATTATCAAGATGAAGCAAAGTTGACGCAACTTGACGGAAACACATTAGCATGTAGATGGATGGAGGAGTGAATTTACAAACATTGTTACACCTTCACTTGTTTCTTCTTCACATAACCTGCGTGACAATGAAAATGTAAATTTCACAACACACAACATATGACTGTAGTAATACGGCATTCTAAATGGAAATAGCAAGTCTAAATTGTTCCTGAGTCCATTCAAAATTATGAAACACGAATAAATTCATGAATCTAATATGCGTAACACGAAGATTTTAACGAAAAACACGAATAATTAATTTTTTGAAATGTCTAGTATTACCACTATTTTTGCTACTATGTGATGAATAATTAACTAATGCACTGGTACTATAGAAACCATAGGTTTAAGGCCGCTCGGGCATAAGCTCTCCACACACTCCTATCCTGAGCTAATGTTTTCCAATCATCCCCTGTATAATCCACTTCACTCAATTCATGGTTAATGTTATTCTCCCACATCATTCTTGGTCTACCAACTGGACGTTTCCCCTCTGGTTTTCCTACAAGAAGCTTCCATGCCTCTCTTTTCTCATTTGTGTAACATGTCGTGCCTATCGCAGTCTACGAGACTGACTGTTCTTATTTTATCTGGTTTCCTATATAGATCATATAGTTCACTGTTACGTAGCCTTCTTCATTCGCCTGTCTGTTCATCTCTGTTTGGTCCAAAGTTTTTCCTAAGCACTTCACTTTCAAATACCTTAATCATATATTGATGCATCGTTATTTAAACAATTTGGTATTTTTATTAACCCATACACCTGAAAAGACGAGGTGACTCGCCGGCAGAAGACGAGGTACACTCGCTTAACTCTGCTGTTATATATTCTGCAATATTTTGTACATCCCTTGGCAGGGTAATCTTTTGTTAACATTTATGAAGATAGTGGAATGTGTTTTGGCCTTCACTTTTATTGTGATCTCAAGTACCGTTATATTTTGTTTGTTTTGAATGTCTGAAAATAGACAGTATAATTTACGGTAACTTAATCCTGTTTCCCGGGAAATGCATTTAACATTTAACCCAGAAGCGAAAGGGTTAAAACTGTTACATTCTCTGAAGTATGGTTATTAGACCCATCTTCTTTTATAGTGTCCTATGTTTCCCATTGTGATAATATAATTTGATTTTATACATAGTGAACGTAATATAAATACACATAATTGAAGTAATTTTATTTTGCATAAATTTAACCAGAGTATATGTAGGCCTATAGAATATAGGCTATGATTAGAAAGTTGGTAGATGCATTCGAGGTAGGTGGACTGAAGATAAATTATATTAAAACAGAATATATGGTAATCGGAGCAAATTCAGAAGACCTACAAATAAATAATATGATAATTAAACGTGTTGAAGAATTTAAATATATTGGATCTATAATAGATAAATCTGGTACTTGTGAAAAATATATTATTAACGGAGTAAATTGTGCAAGGAAAGCGATTAGATCCCTGAATGCTCTTTTATGGAGTAGAAATTTGACCAGAAAAAAAAAAGAGACTATACAGACAATAATAGAAAGTATACTCACATATGGATCAGAAAGCTGGACAATAAATGAAAGGATGCAGAAAAGAATCTTGGTGACAGAAATGGATGGATTACGGAGAAGTATGAGAATATCCAGGCTACAACATATTCGAAATACATATATCAGACAAGAAATCGATGCACAAGAAACTGTTATCGATAGGATAACAAAGAGAGCTCTACAGTGGTACGGACATGTACAACGGATGTCGGAAGACCAGTGGCCTAAACAGGTGTTGGATTGGATGCCCCTATCAGGCAGAAGGAAGAGGGGGAAAAGTAAAAGAGCATGGTATGAGGGAATATATGATGCCATGATGAAGAGGGGCATGGAAGATGGACAATGGGAAGATAGGAATCTCTGGAAAGTAGGAATCAAAGGCAAACTGCTGTAAAGTGGAGAGCCTGTATTAAGTATTAAGTAAGTAATATGTAGGCTTACAATTATTGTCGCAAATGTACGGTTTTCAAAAAAAAGTATATTCCCATGAAGAATACTAGAATGGATGCAACTTGGTAGAAGACGACGGCCAAAAATAACTTGGATTGAGGTGTTTTGAGCAGGACGAGGGGAAGAATGATTGGACGATGAAGATTGAAATTACAGATGTGTGAAAGATAATTACAGTACATTAATTGGGCGCTGGAAGAAATAAAACGTGAAACCTGCTAAATAAGTAACAAATACATATTTTTACGCGCGGGTTTCTATAAGAATGATTTTTATAGAAGTACTAGCTAATACCCGGCGTGCGCTGCTACACCTAAATAAATTATAATGTGTTTTTGCATTTAGTTTAATAAGTAAAATGAAAAATAAATATAAATTTATATCGTTATTATTTTTAGATACCCCGTGCTGATTACCCGGAGTTGCCCGGGAATCTACGCATCCCGATATACTTGGCATAGCCTAAATGAGCTGAAAGACAAATTACTTATTTGAGTTATCCATAAAAGAATACCCGCCATGCGCCGCTATGCTTGCCTGGGAATCTACTTATCCCGATCTTCTTGCCATCAATGAAAGACAAAAATGGTTATTGTGAGTTATCCTTAAAAGATAAACATATGCAGTCGTGGACTTTTCTGTAGAGTTTTTCAGATATTCAGTTCTGTGTACAATAATTTTGTGTATTTGTTATGGTTTAGGCAGCGTAAGCCATTTAAGGGTAAAAAAAGGGATTTTTTCACGTTTTTAACTACAAAGGGTGTTTTTGTAAGGGTGTAGGAGTTGAGTATCTCAACTCTCTTATAGCCTATGTGCATTCCGGGAATCTCCTGAACATTTTGCAAAGAAAAAAAAACCCTTCACAATCGGTTTAACAGTATGGCCCGCGTAAAGTACAAACAAACAAACAAACAAACAAACATTTTTTGTATTACATTTTTATTACATTACTCTTATTAATGATTGATGAGTATTGACTCGATTTTTACATAGTATAATATAACAATTTACTTTAGTAATTTTTTTATAAAATGCCAATTCGTGCATCTGTTTTTGTCAATTGAGACAGTAGCCGAGCGGTTAAGGTAGGAAGCCTTGGCGCAGAGCTACGGGACTTGCGCTGGTTCGAGTCTCCATGGGGGAAGAAATTTTCTCATGGTATTTCGGCCAGTATGGGACCAGTGCCCACCCAGCATCGTGAGGCAATTTGGTAGCTACAATAAGTAGCGGCTCCAGGTTGAGGAACCAGCTATAACGACTGGGGGACTCGACACGCTAACCACATGTCACCCCTACACTGGCTGTTAATCATCTACCTCTGTGATTGACACATGTGGATGTGAAGGGCCAGCAGCCGGCTGGTAAAAGGGCAACCGCTGAAAAGGGGAAAGACCGTTAATCGGAGACGGTAAATGATTCTTCGCAAAAAAAAAAACGAGTTTAGTGCATAATTATTTTATTGAATCATAATTTTATTTAGTGACAAAGGGATATAACTGTGTGCGTGCCGGAAAATAAAGAATGATTGTTATAATTTTCTGCCTATGATTTGCTTATATAACTTCAACTTTAAACCTGTTTTTCTCAATACTACGAAACTTGGACTTACACACATCTTGCTGCCACTCGCCTCAGTTCTCCTTCATAACGTTCATTTAGTTTATTTTAATTTAATTTAACATCGAAAGAAAAAGTTGTATCATTTCACGCACTGCGTGAATGTTAGATCAGTACTCTTCATCGTAAAGTTTAAATAACTTATGCACAAAAATATTCTTTATATAAAAACCACTCATTTACAACTCACTGTATAATAATAATAATAATAATAATAATAATAATAATAATAATAATAATACTTTATTTATTCTGGCAGAGTTAAGGCCATAAGGCCTTCTCTTCCACTCAACCAGCACAAATACAAATAAATATTCGACAAATATAGATATACACTATAGGCTACTAATTATAAACAGTTAAAGATACAATAAATGTAGCAATGTAAATGTCATGTACAAACAACATTTTATAGGGTAATAACAATAATGATACGATAATAATAATAATAATAATAATAATAATAATAATAATAATAATATAAATATGATACATTATACGGGAAACACCAATAAATATATATATCTTACACTGGATAATAATGAAGTCGAATTTAGAGCAAATATAAATTTAGATTTCTTTTAAAAGATGCCAATGTCCGGCAGCCCCTTATTTCTTGTGGTAGGTAATTCCAGTTGCGAGAAGTGGAGATGGTATATGACATGGAGTGATGTGATGTCCTATGTTGCGGTATATTAAGTAAGAGACTATGTTGCAATCGATCCCCGGTTGGGACAGTTTCTCTGGGTGAGGTTTTTATCGGGGTTTTTCCTCACCTGTAAGACAAATGTCAGGAAAACTTTAAGGCCCAAACTGTCCCCGAAATCATATGGCCATCGCAATCATCATCATTCATATTCATCTTAGGTTAAGCTTAGGATTAGGGACTCTTCTGGCACACCATTATCATCATCATGACCCATTATATCATCGGGGCAACGTAACCCCGCCTTCCAGGCGCCCCAACCTCAGAAGTGGGTTACAAGTACCTCATGCCAGGAGAGAAACCAGGAATGTCGAAGTACAAACCTGGGACATTTGAAAAAAAAAACAACTCACTGTATATGAGTCATTATACATATGCCAGAAATTCGTAGCTATAAATTACGAACTAATAAGTAAATACGGACTAATAAATACATTTATAAATTTGTATTAGTTATTTTAAAAATATGATTTGAGTTTGTTATACAAAGTTATTTTTACTGCAAACTACATACATTTATTTGTAACACAAAATTGTTTTATTTTTCATTTAGTTTAATATTCTCTCTATGTGCATATGCCATAAAGTAGTCCATTAAGGCACACAATTGGATGTGTTAGAGCCAGCACCATTAGCGCTGTGATGAGCCTGATTATAATTTCACAAATTGCATACATCAGCAGAAACAGATTTCATTGTGAATAATGGCTAAATTATTAGTTTAATTACAATTAGCTATATCATTACTTGATTAGCTGATATAATGATGACACTGCTATAACGCATTTAGGAAATTATCCATTTCTATTGTGAGGTTTAATTTGAAGAGTTAAATTAATACAAGTTCGCAGATTTAAGTATGAATTCCTTTACATTTAATAAACATTTTGCATCATTGAGTTATTATTTTTTTTTGCAAATGCCCCAGGCTGCCTTACGACATTCCTGGTATTCTCTCCTGGCATGGCGTACTTGTAACGCACTTATTGAGAGGGTGTTTTACATTATGTTGAACTGATGACTCGTGTTTGTAACAAGTTGAGCGAAACTTGATTTGCCTCAAATTTTTTATGAAATCAGTGAAATGTTCGTTATATCTTATTTTAAAAGTTCTGGTTGTACGTCCTACATACAATTTTTCACATCTCTTGCATTTAAGTTTATATCCATCCATAGTAATTCTGCCCGAGGGCAGGCCTTTCACTGCAATCATAGCATTTTCATCCTATGCTTTGCAGCTTTACTAGGGAATTGTAGGTGTGGTAGCTTCCCACACCGGCGAAGGATGATGATGATAATGATGATGGCCATATGATTTCGGGGACCGTTTGGGCCTTAAAGTTTTCCTGACATTTGTCTTACAGGTGAGGAAAAACCCCGATAAAAACCTCACCTAGAAAAACTGCCCCGACCGGGGATCGAACCCGAGCCCGCTGCGTGACAAGGCAGCACGCTACCGTGAGACAACAGCGGTGGACATTAAGTTTATATATATATATATATATATATATATATAGACGGAATAATTCTGTGGACCTATGTAAACCTCTCTTACCCAAATGGTATAGGCCTAATAATATTTATTTTAGGAGTGATCGCAACAAATCGTAGAATTCCAAACTGAATAGGTAAGGAGATCAGAATTTTGAGTTAGTTTTTTTAAAGCTTTCATATACACTGCAGCATTATCAATATAACTAAAACTAACTGGACCTGCCAACGAGAAATGATAAAAGTTCTAAATATAAATCATTGCGCATGTTCATTAAAATAAAAATTAACTAGTTAATACAACTTAAATAAATAATGTTTGAGCGTGTATTAGAACTGATTGTATTCTAGATATTTAAGAGTTTTTAAAGAGCGAAATAACCGCAATCACAGCAATGTCTTCAATTAATATAGGCCTATTGGTTTACATGTGCGAAAATATGTGTATTAGTAGAAGACAAACATTTCACTCACTCACTGGCACAATCGAACACGTAGGTTCATGGCCGCGCGGACATATGCTCTCCATTCATCCCTATCCTGAGCTAATGCTTTCCAATCAATCCCTGTATAATCTACTTCCCTCAAATCATAGTCAATGTTATTCTCCCACCTCATTCTTGGTCTACCAACTGGGAGTTTTCCCTCTGGCTTTCCTACAAGAAGCTTCCATGCAAGTCTTTCATTCCCCATACGTGCAACATGTCCTGCCCATCGCAGTCTACGAGACTTAACTGTTATTATATCTGGCTTCCCATAAAGACCATGTAGTTCATTGTTATGTAGTCTTCTCCATTCACCTGTCTGTTCATCTCTCTTTGGTCCAAAAATTTTCCTAAGTACTTTATTCTCAAATACTTGTAATCTCCTTTCCTCCCTTAAAGTAAGAGTCCATGTTTCGCATCCATATAATATCACTGGTAGAATAATAGTTTTATATATTTTCAGTTTAACGTTTTTTGAAAGGAGTTGGGACATCAAGAGTCTCTGCAATGCATAATAGCACGCATTTCCAGAATTGAGCCTATGTTTAATTTCTTTGTGCATCTCATTCCTATTTGTGATTACTGTTCCTAGGTATTTGAATTCAGCCACTTCCTCAAAATTTCCCTCATTTGTCATTAGCTGTCCATTTCCGTTATATAATGAATTTCTACGTGTGACCATATATTTAGTTTTATTGATATTTACTTCCAATCCTAATTTCTTAGTGTTACTCAACAGTGTGTGCGTATTGTCCTTTAGTATCTCCTCGCTATCGGCCAACAATACTACATCATCAGCATAAACTAACAGCTTATTAATACCATTGAGTTGTAAGCCTTCCTCATTCTCTAAAGATTTAATGGCATGCTCTAGTACAAAATTAAATAGTAGAGGAGATAGTGCATCTCCTTGCTTCAACCCATTCTGGTTTTGAAGACAAACATTTAGTACTACTAATTGTAATGGAACATGTTGCCTGTAAATAAACTTATATATATATATATATATATATATATATATATAAAGTCAAAATTGGAATCTACAGAAATTGATTTTTAAGAAGATCTGCACGATGCTCTAAATTAGACTAAATCAGAAACAGTATTATCCGAGAAAAACATTAACTTTAACGAAACAATTATGCAATTTGTGGGAAATAAATAATTTCAATGGTTTGGACACGTGAAAAGGATGAATGAAGATATATTGCCAGTTAGAAGTTTGAAGTGGGTTCCAAATCGGAGGAAGAGAAGAGGGAGACCTAAGAAGACATGGGTAGAGGGAATTATAAATTTGATGAAGGACAGAGGACTGCAGGATGGTGTCTGGGAGCATAGAGATGAATGGAAGAAGAGTATCAAAACCTAATATTGGGCAAGAAAGATGTCTACATTTAAAACCTGATTTACATCCATCCATAGTAATTCTGCCCGAGGGCAGGTCTTTCGCTGCAATCATAGCATTGTGGTAGCTTCCCGTTGCTTTCCACAACGGTGAAGGATGATGATAATGATAAGGGTGATGATGATGGCCGGATGATTTTCGGGGACCGTTGGGCCCTAAGCTTCCTGACATTTGTCTTACAGGCGAGGAAAAATCCCGAAAAAAACTCACCCAGGAGCCTGTACTGACCGGGAATCGAACCCGGGCCCCCTGCGTGACAAGGCAGCACGCTACCTCGAGACCACAGCGGTGGACTATATTTACATACTCTATCTTATTAACAATAGTATGCCCAATCTTTTTGTACTTTATTAAGCGTTTTAAAATTCAGTTAAATTTATTTTGAGGACCTTGTTTTACTTTTTTCTTTTGTGATGATAAATGTTATAAGGATACTAGCTAATACCCGGCGTGCGCTGCTACACCTAAATAAATTACGTGTTTTTAGGTTTTGTTGAATAAGTAAAAGGAAAAATAATTATAAATTTGCTCTCTTCGTTGTTGCAACTAAAACAACAATAAACTAATTAACTCAATTTCCAAATTACATTTCATACAATCCAAATAGTAAATAAAATTTCATCTTTCTAAATTTAATATTCAAGCAATCACTATAAGTAAAGCCATATCGTAATTACTTTTAGATACAACGTGCTGATTACCCGGTGTTGCCCGGGAATCAGCGTATCCCGATGCACTTGGCATAAATGAGTTGAAACACAGAATTCGTTATAAAAAAATATCCTCCGTGTGCTGCAACATTTTGACTTATTCCTTCCCGAAATTTCATTATATGAAATTCAATCTTAGATGCTCTTCATAAAGAATTTAAAACATTAATTGGATACAAAAATATTAATAATACGCTTGCTCGGAAGTCTACTTATCCCGATCTTCTTGGCAAAAATGAAAGATAAAAATGGTTATTGTGAGTTATCCGTAAAAGATAAACATATGCTGTCGCAGACTTTTTTGTAGCGTTTTTTGAGATATCCAATTCTGTGTACTTTAATTTGGTGTATTTGTTATGGTTTAGGCAGCGCAAGCTATTTAAGCATCAAAATCTGGACATTATTTCACGTTTTTCACTACAAAGGTTTATTTTTAGGGGTGAAGGGGTTGAGTATGATAACTATCTTATAGCCTTTGTTCATCCCGGGAATCTCCTGAACATTTTGCAAAATGCCCCATCACAATCGGATCAACGGTATGACCGTGCATGGAGTTCAAACAATCAATCAAACAAACAAACAAACGAACGAACATTCATTTTTATATATTAGATAATTGTTCAGAATTAAAGTTAGAGAATAACCGTTATCTTGAATTATAGCCGGAATTTGCCTTTTCCATGGAGGTAACCAATAAAATGGCCCTCAGTTAGGTGGAACGGTTCTGGCGTTTAAAACATTATCCTATGAGTTCAATTTTGTGTGAGAATTGTCAGAAGATGAAAGTAAAAGAGGGAAGTAATATTACTGATGGATGTGACATTTTATTAAAACAAAATTGGAAGAAAAGAATGCAAGGAAAATATTTATAGTAGGTAGATAACTGAAGCAAAAGTTTGTAATCACGAATCGATTAATCTTGCCATGCTGCTTACGAAAAAAGACAATGAAGTGGGTTTTAAAATAGCAAGTTGTCTGTCTGCTGGCATTTTTAATCTCCTATTTTAATGGCAGTGAACTTGTTTTTCTGATCTTTTCTTTTGTAGAAGCACATCATATACACGTGGGTGGAGCAAAAAAAAGTATAGAAAGACTGCAGGCCGCAGGCTCCGTGAGTGTATGTTGTAGATAAACGAATTATTCATCCACAAAATAAAAATTAACGAAGGAACAGCAGTGTTTCAAAAATACATGAGAATGTTGAAGAAAGGACATTCTAGATTGTGTATATCTTCCAGCCATTTCATTAATTAAACCCGTCTCCATATGGGTTTTCGTACTTTAACATTAGCATAATAAAAGCTTCAGCTTTATTATCATAATCTTCGTACTGTCTTCTGAATAGAAAATGGAGATTTATTCCACGATTTAATGATTGGAGTATTTCATGGTTATACAAAAGAAATTCTATATTAACCTCCTATATTCAAACATGGTTTCAATTATGATAAAATACGATAATTTGATAAAAAATAAAGGTAATTTAGTCCCACTAAAGGCTTTAGGAGACCTTAGGGCAAGCTCCCACTTTTCTAGACAATCGGCACTAGATATCAGCCGGGTTGTCAGCCCTGCATGACGGCTGCCTTTACACCAGAACAAGTGTCTGGTACTAATTTAAGTTAGAGACTAGACAGGCCTCAGGGTCTTTGTGCTGCCAAAGAACTTAGGCCAGTTTAAAAATTGTGACCCCACCGAGATTCGAACTCCGACCTCCTGTGTTGTATGTATTACCTTATTCAACTAAGCTATGTTGTGTTTAAAATTTGATAATATACTATTTGTTTTTCAGAAACAATGAATATTAATCCATTTTGTTAAGTACAATAAATATTAACTCAACCATTACTAATTTTTTGAGGAAATTGTTCTGATGATATCATAAAGTAATATGTTACTAACAAAAGGCTGCACAAGAATGGATCGGTTGAAGAATGAAGATATAAGAACAGAGTTAAATATATATCCATTAAATGATAAAATCAAAGGATAAAGAGAAAAATGGTTTAGACATGTAGAAAGAATGAACGTAACAAGATTACCAAAAGCAGCATTTAACTACAAGCCAAGAGGTTCAAGGAATGTAGGAAGGCAAGTGAAATAATGGACAGAACAACTGTTGAGGACGCTGGATGGCAGCTGATGTCAATAGCGTCGCAAAACAACAGCAACATCAATGGTTGTTATCCTTCTGCTGGAGATGGAAGCCCGTTTCTGAAAGGCCTACAGATCTTAAAAGTTAAGAAAAAACCTAGTTGAGGATTCGGCAATGCCAGATATTTATTTTAATATTATGCTTTGTTAATTTTAACTAATTTATATACTGTACCTACTGGATATTTTATATTATTTTCATTACGGAAATTAATTACAAAGTATTTAAAAGAAGAGTTATTAGTACCTGTATCATATATTTTCCAGTTCTTGTAATGTTACTCTTTCTTTTTCTTTCTTTCTTTCGCTTTAATCTCTCCCTTTGTAGGTACGTTTACATTCTCTACACCACGACATTGACACGAATCATTAACACTTTCATATTTTATTATATTTTAATAATAAGAAAGTCCAAGACGCGGGAGCTACATAAACTATGAGAGTTCCCCAACAACTCAAATTTATTGTACATTTTCACTGGTTGCCCATATATAAAATAATAAATAAATAAATAAATAAATAAATAAAGCCTGATATGTCCCTTTAGGGCAAAGGCCTCCCTGTACAGGGGTTAAGCTCTATTTGAGAGTGTCACCCGGTGAGCTACTCCGTGGTGAGAAGTTGACTTGGATGTAGCACTTGGTTTGTATACACTGTCTGTTCTGTGATTAGTTAATACACAGTTGGCTCTCCATCGTTCTCCATCTTTTCCTGCATCTGGCGACTCTGGACCATTGCGCCCCTGCTCGTTCTTTGAAGATGTCAGCCCATCGTCGTCTTGGTCTTCCGCGCTGTCTCTTGCCTGTGTACGGGTCCCACATGGTTGTTTTTATTGTCCACCTGTCGTCCTGTATTCTTGCGACGTGGCCTCCCCACTTCCATTTTTTCCTGATGGCTTGTTGTGCGGGATCAGTTGTTGAGGATATCGCTTGAAGTGTTGTATTCGAGATTCTGTCCTTCAGAGTTATGCCTAAGATTTTCCTCTCCATTTTCCTTTGGCATACTTGGAGTGTGTACTTCAGTTTGGCAGTAAGATTCCAAGTTTGGCAGCCATATAACAGTGTTGGAAGAACACAGGTTTGTAGTGTTTCCATTTTGAGTTTCCGGTTGAGTGACTTGTCCAGCAGTATAAATTTCAGTGACCAGAACGCCTTCCAGGCGAGAGCTATTCTTCTGCTTATTTCCTTCTCTACTTTCTGATGGAAGGAGAGTAGTTGTCCTAAGTATATGTACTCGCTTACATATTGAAGATCCATTCCATCGACTTTGATTGGGTTTTCCGGACCATTAGACATAATTTGTGTCTTGCTTTTGTTCATCGAAAGGCCTGCAATTTTGCTAGTTTCTGAGAGCTCTTGTAGCATTGATTGGAGTTGTTTAGGGGATCTGGCGAACAATACCACGTCGTCAGCAAATCTTAAGTTGGATAGCCTGCTCCCGTTTATATTTACTCCGTATTTCTTGTTCCAGTTTAGTTTTCGAAATATGTCTTCAAGCACGCATGTAAAAAGTTTAGGAGAAATTGGGTCGCCTTGTCGTACTCCTCTTTTGAGACTGAATGGTTGTCCCACAATTTCTGTCTTCACCTTGGCATAGCTTTGGCTGTAGATCTTATCCAGAACGCGGATGTACTTGTGTTCGATTCCTTGTGTGTGTAATGCCTGGAGGACACTTGAATGTTCTACTGAGTCGAATGCCTTGTTGTAGTCGACGAATGCTAGATATAATGTATGGTGGTATTCGACTGTCTTTTCTATTATTTGGTTAATTGCTTGGAGATGGTCTGTTGTACTAAAGCCTGAGCGGAATCCGGCTTGTTCTGTTGGCTGGTTTTCGTCCAGGACTTTTGTTAGTCTTCTTGTTAGCACTTTTGAAAATAGTTTGTATAGATTGGACATCAGGCTTATGGGTCGGTAATTATTCATGTCATCTTTTGTGCCTTTCTTGTGGAGAAGAATGATTGTGCTTGATTTCCATTGCTCGGGTATCTCTTCTGTCTGCAGAATTTTGTTAAAGATGTTTGTGAGTGATGGTAGTATTTGATCTGAAGCCAGTTTTAGCAATTCGTTGTATATTCCATCCTCTCCGGGTGTTTTGCCATTTTTCATTTCATCTATTGCAGTTCTAATTTCGCTGGCCAGTACTGGGGGAAAGGTGTCGACGTGGTTTTCGAGTTTAGCATCGAATATGCCTATGTGATTTGTTGCCTGGGTTGTTAGGGAGCTTGTATATAGGGATTTATAGAAATCTGTGGCTGACTGGATTATATCTGTTCTTAATGTGTTGCGGCCTCCTGCTTGGTTCTTAATTCCTAGCATCCATTGTTTGTCACCATTTCTTTCCCTCTTTGCTTTCCTTATCGATTTGGAGGTTTCTATTATTTGCCTAGTTATGGTTGTGCGGTACTCTCGCAGATCTTTCCGTATTTCCTTTTTCGTCAGTTTGTCCATTGCGGCATACTCGGTTCTATTCGACTCCGAAGCGTCTCTGGTTTGTAGCATCTCCGATCGACGTTCGATTAAGGCAATGGTTCCTTGACTGAGTTTGCCTTCTTTCTGAGCTTTCGTATTTTTGCTGGAGTCCTTGGTCGCCTGTAGTATACATTGTTCCAGGGAGTTGTACAGTTCCTGAGCACCTGCTTCTCGGTTGGGGTTGGACTCTGCAATTCTGTTGCGAAGATGTAGCTGGAATTTGTTGCTGTCTATGTTTTCTATATTTTGTCTATGTTGCTTTGTTGGATGCTTCCTTCTTCTTTCTATCTTCATTTTTGCCCGCACCATCCTGTGGTCTGTACTGAATTTCAGGTTGGCTACTACTTGGATATCTCTTATGGTTCTTTGGTTATCGCTTAGGATGTAGTCAATTTCGTTCTTTGTGTTGCCGTCTGGCGAGCGCCAAGTCCACTTTGAGCTAGGCATTTTCTTAAAAAAGGTGTTGGCTATCTTTAGTTTATGTTCTTGTGCGAATTGAACGAGCTTTTCCCCTCTTTCATTTCTTGCCCCATACCCATATCTTCCCACTGGGTCTTCATCCTCGTGGCTGCGTGGGCCCACTTTGCTGTTGAAATCTCCTATGATTAGGTTTAGTGTAGATTTGTGCTGATCTATGGTAGTTCCCAGGTTCCAGTAGAATTGTTCTATAGTTTCATCGCTGTAGGCTTCTGTTGGGGCATAAACCTGAATGATTGTTATTGTGGAGCCTCTAGTTGCTAATTTTAAGACTGCGATCCTTTCAGACACCCCTACTATTTCTTGCACCATATGTTTGACTTGTTTTCTGATGATGAAGCCTACTCCTCTTTGTCCGGGAGTTGTGCCTATATAATAAAATAGGTCTCCGTTTTGTTTTTCTATGATGGCTTCGCCAGTTCTTCTAATTTCACTAAGACCTAATACGTCGAATTTTATTTCTTTTAAAGCATGATCTAACTCTTCCTCTCTTTCGCTTGTTCTAAGTGTTTGTACATTCAGTGTTGATATTGTAATTGCATGGTCGTTGCTTGTTCTTGTTCTGGCATGTGGTAAGATAGTATGCTTTAGGTGTCTTGCTGTTGAAGGAGAGTAGTCCAGTTTACCCACTGATTGTTTACCAACATTTTTTGGTACCCAACTTGTACGGTGTTGCCTTTCTCTCGCTCTTCTCTTGCACGTTGTCTGAGTGTTTGTTGAATCTCTCTCTCCTGTCTAGTCAGATCAGAATCTATGTAGCAGTCTTGTCCTTTTAATTTGCTTTTGTTTTTCATGACGGCGATTTTATCTTCCATTGTCTTCATTTGTACTTTCACGAGGCCCCTGTCTAGTTTGTCTCTTCCTATGAATGTTGCTCTGGTATAGTCTTCTTTGCATTCGATTTTTCTGAGTATTGCTTTCACTTTGTCATCTTTTGTGTTGTTTGTTTCCTCGTCAAAGTCCTTGCTTTTTATAATTATATTGTTTCTCTTTTCACTGCGCTGTCTCTTTTCCTCTGCGTTTTCCAGTGTTTTTAGCCTCTCTTCTATTCGTCTGACCGAATCGTTTGTGCTGTTTTCTCCGCTGATTATTTTTTCTTCTAGTGAGCAGCATTTTTCTTCTAGTTTCTTGTCGAAATTCTTGATTTCGTTCTTTAGATCTGTGATGTTTTTCTTAGTCTCTTCTCTGAAATCCTCGTTCTGTCTTCTGATTTCTTTGATTTCGTTTAGTATGTCTGTAAACATGCCTTTTATACCTCCGCTGTTTCCCGCGCAATCTTCCTCGTCGCTTGTGCTTGTGCGGTTTGAGTGATTGTTCTTTGTGTTGTTTTTCCGGCCTGACTTATTACCCGCCATGGTGTATCTGTTTTCCGGTGTTATGGTGGTCTCTGCCTTGGGATCTGATATGGGTGCGGTCTGGTATTCGGCTGATTATTCCTTCGTATTTCTGGTTTGCTGCTCTCTTAGTTCTGTCGGTCTCCGGCTGATGGTAGTACTTGCTGCCTGATCGCGCGCTGCTCGCCTCTGCCGTTCACTTTGTTGCTAACAGATGTCGCTAGTTGTCCTGTAGTCCTTCTCTCTGCTTGCATAGATGTTTACAACTTCGCCGTTGGTAACCCTGCACTGCACTCAACGTTATAGCACTTCACTAACCCCACTTTCTTCTTTTGTCGTCTGTGGTTTTACTATTTAGACGTATGGCACTTTGCCTACACTTTCAGTTGTGTCTATTAATTTGTACTATCACCTGCGTTACAATTTAGCTCTCTATTTGTTCTCTACTCACGGTTTATCTTCATTTTCCTCCCGTTCTCCTTGTTACAGCTCCTACATTAGTTGTTGCCAACACTAATATATGACAAGAAAAATAAATGCCTGAACGAGATTATATTATATATATATATATATATATATATATATATATATATATATACACACACACACACACACACACACACACATATATATATATATATATATTTTCCACCGCTGTGCTCTCGAGGTAGCGTGCTGCCTTGTCACGCAGCGGGCTCGGGTTCGATCCCCGGTCTGGGCAATTTTTCTGGGTGAGGTTTTTATCGGGGTTTTTACTCGCCTGTAAGACAAATCTCAGGAAAACTTTAAAGCCCAAACGGTCCCCGAAATCATATGGCGATCATCATCATCATCATCATCATCATCATCATCATCATCATCATCATCATCATCCTTCACCTGTGTGGAAAGTAACGGGAAGCTACCACACCTACAATTCCCTAGTAAAGCTGCAAGCACAGCACGAAAATGCTATGAATGCAGTGAAGGACTTGCCTTCGGGCAGAATTACTATGGATGGATATATGTATAGGGAAGTTCGTGTAATGTGGACTCTTCTGTTTGAGTGGACCGTGTTAATAATTTTTTTTATTGTTGCTGCCCTCGAACAGGACATATAACTTCTTTCCTTCATAAACTTTGACGGGTTCAAGGCCAGTTTATTTTATTCAACAGTAGACCATACATTTACAATTAGAGATATTTTACAAAAATGTAACAATAAACAATAGGATGTGGGACTGATATTTTACGATTTAGAAAAAGCTTATGATAGTATACCAAAAAAATTATTATGGCAAGCATTGGAAAAAATAAAGAGTAATGAATAAATTCTTCTTCTTTTCCAGGATTAGGTCAATGTGACCTGTTCCGGTCTCAAGTCCATCGTTATTGAACAAATTATACATATAATAAAAATATATACTGTAATAACAAATGTAGAGTTAAAATGGACTCAGAACTAACAGAAGAGTTCATAACTACAAAAGGGTGATTACAAGGGTGCACAATGTTACCGAAATAATTTTAATTATACCGGTGCATATATATTGCATTACTGGAATTGTTAAAGAAATGTTTACCAATGGGATTAAAATTAAAAGAGAATAAATTCATACATAATTTATTATTCGCAGATGATCAAATGGTAGTCACTTCAGGATGTGAAGATGGAAACTATATGGGTAGGAAACTAGTGAAAGAATACTCAAGATGGGCGTTAACAATTAATTATAATAAAACAGAATAGATGAGCAAAGATCTTTCCGACGAATTATATATAGATGGAACAAAGATTAAAACAGTAGAATATTTTAAGTATCCATCCATCCATAGTAGTTCTGCCCGAAGGCAGGTCCTTCACTGCAATCATAGCATTTTCATGCTATGCTTGCAGCTTTACTAGGGAATTGTGTAGGTGTGGTAACTTCCCGTTGCTTTCCACACCGGTAAAGGATGATGATGATGAAAATGATAATGATAAGGATGATGATGATGATGATGGCCATATGATTTCGGGGACCGTTTGGGCCTTAAAGTTTTCCTGACATTTGTCTTACAGATGAGGAAAAACCCCGATAAAAACCTCACCCAGAAAAACTGCCCCGACCGGGGATCGAACCCGGGCCCGCTGCGTGACAAGGCAGCACGCTACCTCGAGACCACAGCGGTGGACATTTTAAGTATTTGGGATCAATAATTCAAGAAGATGGATCATCTGAATTAGACATAGAAAAAGAATAATAGAGACAAAGGAAGTTATTGGCATATTAAATATTATTTTATGGAGTGGGAATATAATCAAAAGGACTAAATTATTAATATATAACACAATTGTGAAGAGTATTTTATTATATGGTGCGGAAACATGGACGTTGAAGCAAAAACACATAAATAAATTATTAGTTTCAGAAATTGACTTTTTAAGAAGATCGGCAAGAATATCAAAATTAGACAAAATAAAAAAATAACATAATAAGAGAAATTATGAATGTAGAAAAGGATATTGCACAAGACATTGAATAAATCCAACTAAGATGGTATGGCCATATAATGAAAAAAAAAATAGAGAGAGACAGAAACAAAGAGATATTGAAATGAATACCACCTGGAAAAGGAAAACGTGGTAGACCAAAGCCTACGCGGATAAAGAGATTTCAAGACAACAATGAAGAAGAAAGAGAAATATGACAGAAGCACACACGCAAGACCGGAAAGTGTGGAAGAAAAAAATTGTACATTTTGGTTGAGGATACCTGTGTAAATAACAGAAACAATCCTGAAATAAAATAATAACAGTTTTATATATTTTTAGTTTAACGTTTCATTTTTAAAGAAGTTGGGACGACATAATATCAGGCATTTCTAGAATTGAGCCTATGTTTAATTTCTTTGTGTATCTCATTCCTATTTGTAATTATTTGTTCTTAGGTGTTTGAATTCAGCCACTTCTTCCAAAGTTACTTTGTTAACAGTATTTGTATGATGAACATTGTTTAATTACATATTTAAGTTTAAAATTCAATTTGTGAGAAAATTAAAAATAACACTTAACACACATGTGCGCTAAGTCAATCGATGAATCAATTAACGTTCTCAACAAAATGGCATAAATTAATGACATCCAAAATTGGAAAAGTATTGTTAATATAGGTATAAGAATAGATCGTTTTAAAATATTAAACGTTTTAATGTATGCTGACGATGTGGTTATTATTAAAGAAAATTAAAATAATTTGCAGTACTCTTTACATCAATTAAATCAGTTATGCCAAGAATATAATTTTAAAATATCAAAAGAAAAAAAAAATGGCATTTTGGGGAAACGAACATATAAGATCAAAAATCGTAATAGACAACAACCTTCTGGAACAAGTAACAAATTTTAATTATTTGGGTTGTAATTTTACTATAAACATATGAAACTGTCGAAATTTCAAATGATATGCGGAACTATACATAAAACATTAAAGAATAAAACAAGAAGAGATACTAGATTGAAGTTTTGTAAAACATTGGCAGTTCCTGCATTACTTTATGGGAGCGAAACTTGGGCAATGACCAAAAAATTGCAAAGTAGAATACAAAGCGCAGAAATGAACTTCCTTAGAAGAACAAGATTGGATCGGATAAAGAATGAAGATATAAGAACAGAGTTAAATATATATCCATTGAATGAGAAAATCAGAGAATATAGAGAGAAATGGTTTACACATGTGGAAAGAATGAATGTAACAAGATTACCAAGAGCAGCATTCAACTACAAGCCAAGAGGTTCAAGGAATGTAGGAAGGCCAGTGAAAAGATGGACAGAACAACTGTGAGGCGGAACTGGCAATTTTTGCCTAGCCCGTGAAGTGAAGAAGAAGAACAACAACAAAAACAAAATGGCGTGTATGTGTTGGTGATTTGCCGGAATTAATGTTAGTTGTAGATAACGTGCGTGCGGTTGGTATTCGCGGAAGGACGAGGATCCCGTGTACAAAATAATGGTGACGGCGGTGGGTTAATTAAGTAACTTTATATTCAAGTGATCTAGTTACAGACGTGCGTTATCGCCCTTTTCTTATGTACAGCTTCTGTTCCTTATAAACTTAGGCACGCTCCTTCAATACCAAGTAAAACAATCCGAACGACAGATAATATATAGGCAATTCCATCGCAACGAACGTTATATTTACCTACATATTTTCATCTAAATTAGGCTAATTTATAAATGCGAAATTTTAAACATTTTTTTTTTAATTTAAAAACATTTTGCTCATCTCAATACATAAGGATCCATAACCTGATATTAGATTTTTCTTATCTTTTCTCTTGTATGCTTTTAAAATACTGAATTAAATAACTGTAGTGAAAGACAAGTTTTAAAATATTTTCTTCCTAGCTCTCCCTTTCCCATTGCTTAACCCAACTCAAACCTTCCTGAGCATGTGTCGAAGAAATTGTTGACAGATGGGAGATATTTTGATGACTTATCTGACAAGTATCTTGTAATTATTATTTAATTAAGAACGGATTGTACACGTTACCTATTTTTTATGTTGATCTTTTCGTTGGAGCTACCTTCGCCGATTTAAGCATGCACGATTATAGGCAGTTATAGAATTATTCCACATTGCTCTGTTGCCTTGATCGTAGATGTCGCATTTTGTTTTGTAGTGTAGACTGGACAAACATTACAAGGTAAGGAATGTTTCCTCAATTTTTTGCATTATACGTATTTATTTTGAACCGGTTTAACCAACTATTGTTAAGGTTTAACAAATTATTATTATTTTTTTTTCCAAATGCCCCAGGTTTGTCTTTCGACATTCCTGGTTTCTCTCCTGGCATGGCGTACTTGTAACCCACTTCTGAGGTTGGGGCGCCTGGAAGGCGAGGTTACGTTGTCCCGATGATATGATGGGTGATGATGATGATAATGGTGCGCCAGGAGAGTCCCTAATCCTAAGCTTAACCTAAGATGAATATGGATGATGATGATTGCGATGGCCATATGATTTCGGGGACCGTTTGGGCCTTAAAGTTTTCCTGACATTTGTCTTACAGGTGAGGAAAAACCCCGATAAAAACGTCACCCAGAAAAACTCTCCCGACCGGGGATCGAACCCGGGCCCGCTGCGTGACAAGGCAGCACGCTACCCTGAGACCACAGCGGTGGACAATTATTTTATTGTTTTAACACATAATTTATCAACAAACATTCATGTGTTATAGTAAATGCTAAGTTAACATACTCTTTCCCTTGAGTAAAACATTTAACACATTGGTAGTAAAAGATTCCGGGCTATGTGGCCGTGGTCTATAACTGGCGTTTCTTCCAGACGTTTCTCCCTCAACTGCGGAGGGCATCTTCAGTGGCGAGCGCTTCAAGCTGTTGTTTCCCTGTCGTAGACTCGACTGCGAATTTCGCAGTCGAGTCTACGACAGGGAAACAACAGCTTGAAGCGCTCGCCACTGAAGATGCCCTCCGCAGTTGAGGGAGAAACGTCTGGAAGAAACGCCAGTTATAGACCACGGCCACATAGCCCGGAATCTTTTACTACCATGATTACCGGCCGTGAAAGCCTGCATTCCACTATTTAACACATTGTTATAGGTCACTCATTTAAACTATAACTTGATAAAGAAATGTCGTGATTAATATACATATACGTTTTGAGGAGCATGGGTGGAACAATTATAAATTATTTTAAATACATGAGGAAATAAACGAAATTAGAATTGTATAAAGTTATGATTGTTCCTGTGTTGTTATATGGCTCCGAAAATTGGACTTTAACTAAAATCAACTGAAAAACCAGAGAGTGAGAGGCAAAGTAGAAGAGATATATATTCCCGTACACATAATACTGTAATAGGCCAAATGCAAATTTAAATAGTATAAATAGCACTGTTCAACAGTGGTTTTATTGCTCTTGATATAATATATAATTTCGCATATATTTATGCTCACAATTCATGAAACTATCAATGATTTTGGAAGATTTGCTCAGTTTATTTAAATCTCTATTTTCATTTTACACTACAAAAATCGGAAAATATGAAAATAATAAGATATATTTATAATGTCAATTGTTTTTTGAAAAATTAGTATACACCGACCTAAATAGAAATAAAAATGTCGAAACTCCATGTTATACTTCAGTGAAATGCCTTTTTATAAGATTTTCTTCTATAATTTTTAGAGCACATCCAGCACTTTCGTGAATATATTCGTAAACTGTGCACTTGAAAACATAGAAATTTGCAGAGATATCCAGGGCAACAAAAAAAAAATTGTAGAGCTGTGTAGTATACAAATGTCAAAAGACGCGTTATTGTTTTTAAATATGGCTTAGCCAACCTATAGGCCTATCACATACTTCCTATCGTCCGTATGCCGAAAATAAATGCATAGTGACGTATTTGTGACAAACATAAAACATTTAATGAATTGTGGCCGAATTTCGACCGCTGGGCGACCACTAGTACAAATAATTTAGTGTATTTAATGTAAACGGCTATGTTTGAAAACAAATGAGAAACGATTGGTACGCTTCATTTGCTTCTTTTGTTCATCACTGCAACCAGATCATATTATTTATTGCCAAAGAATCGCAATATTGTAAGAATGCACCCTAGTGGAGAAATTTATAACTAACATTATAGGTATTAACAAGCGAGTGATGACAAATCAAGAGCTTCAGTACATTTGAATACTACTACTACTATAAAGGTATTAATTCATTTCTGATGTCCTATGATGTAAATATGTCAATTATATTTTTCTGAAACGTCATTTCCAGGAAAGTAATTCGTTTAAGAAAGTGCAAAAAGTGTTTTTTTTTTTTGTGTGGTATAATCAATTGCTACAAATGTTTTTATATTATCTCCCGCATGCACTGTGAGCTGACATTCATGCACTATATATACAATCTGGAAGCCGTATTTCTTATCGAGTCAGTCACTGCAAAATAATGCTATGACCTATTCAGGATGTTAAAAAGGAGGTGCTCTCTTTAATATGATAAACTTTAGTTGATAAATTCGAGGCGAAACACGACTGTGATTGGTTGTAAATAAAAAAAATCATTGAAATGTGATTGGTCATTCAATCCCATTTGGGGCATGAATCCATTGTAAAGTAACTATACATATAGCCTATTTAAAATTATAATATATTGAACTTACGAAGATAAATATTTGAGGCCCTTATTATTATTTAGGGATAATTTTCTATTATTGGTGTGATTATTTTTAAGTTTTACATTTCAGAGTTTTTTATATTTTCCCAAAAATTGGTTCTTATGGGTAAAGTAAGTTTTGGAAGTGCACAGCTCACATGAACACTAAGAAGTTATCCAGTACAGGAGTACACAGTTACCAAATAACTGCTCGTAAACTAACTCTACACGCAATTTATCAAGTGCGTGAATAAACGTTTGCTTTCTGCCCGCGCGTTACGTCTTCTCTAACATTCCCAAATGAATACGCCTACTAAGGTTTAGCAAATATGCTGCGTAAATAATCCAGAGCCTCTGGTTAGCTTCTCCATCCACCAGTAGAAAATCAATTGCACTTCTTTTAGGTTGATTTATATTAAATTCCCTTGCTTTTTTTATGTAGATTGTGTACGAACTTGAACCACAGGCGAAATTATGGTGAGTGCCGGATGTACCCAGACATCCTGTAATGAATCTTCTTCCTTAAAATAAAAATAAATATCCTGAACTCGTGTCCAACTCAGGGTCGGGTCGAGGGATGAGATGGGATAAAGCCCCTAAATATGTCTGTGAATGGCAAGGATGGCGGCCGACCACGCCTGACGCACCATCACGTGGACAGATGAATGCGATGAAACAAAATTAATGAGATAAGTATGGAGAAATGGTGGAATGAAATCGTGTCTGAGGAAAACGGGAAAAATCCCCGAGAAAAACCTGCCCAAGTTCCGTTTCGTCCACCACAAAACCCACTTGGATTGACCGAGATTCGATCTCGGGACCCCGGTGCACTGGTTCACGAAAATAGTTTTTTTGACCATCCCAGAACATTATGTCGCTAGATGAGTGATCAATTTAGTGTCAGGACCACTTCCAAGACAGCACGAACATTTTAAACAAAACACGTCATTAACTCGTACATACATACTAAATAGGATGAATATGATGAGGATGATTGTGAAGACTAAATGGTGTTCGGGGATTATATGAACCTTAAAGTTTCCTGAAATTGTTTCATGAGCGAAGAAAAATCCCGGAAAACCTCACCCAAGAAGCTTGTCCCGACTGGGGATCGAACTCGGCCCGCTGCGTCTGAGGCAATGACGGTATCACTAGACCACAGCTGTTGACCAAAATAAATAATAAACAATATATTTTAAGCTATGATAAACATGATATTTTAAAAATATTCTGCAAATTATATAAAAAACGCTTTAAACACGTATCCGGTTTTATAATTTATTTTTATTTTTATTGAAGTACTATATACCGACGACGTTTTAACATCTGATATCATATTGGGTCTATACTCTTCGTTGTGTCTATATGGCTGAGAAATCGTATTGTATGTTATTTGTACTGTATTCTAATTAGCTAATGTTACAGCGGAATTTATCAGAATGGCTTCTCGCGGTAGAAATATCCCATTAAATCTTGTGAACTCATTCTCATTACTTCCGGTGGGCTCGGGAATTAAAACAGAGAGGAATTTGTGCTTGCTCCTGAATGCGTGCCTGAGTAACATAATAGTTTAGCGTCGCGCCGGTGCTTAAAACTGAAGATCTTGATTTCAAATCAATTCAGATTATTTTTTTTCTCTGTAATTCAAATACCTAGGATAACAATTACAAACAGGAATGAGGTGCAGAAAGAAATTCAACAATGGTTCAACTCTTTAAACGCAAACGCATCCTATTAAACGTTATAGGGACTTAGTCATCCAAAGTTCTTTAAAAAAATGTTTTTTTTTAATACCACCAGGTTGTCTTTTATGAATTATTGGCTTTCTCCCCCCTGACATTGGCGGAATTGTAATCAATTTATTAGATTGGGGCAATTTATAAATATCCCCTTGATGTAGTTAGTAAATTTATAAAATGTTTTATGGATCCGTAAACTTTCATTGTATCACCTGGAAGGGTGAGTTACGTTACACCGATGGTATGATGGGCGATACATGATAGTAAAAGGAAAATCTTTAACCTAAATTCCAGAAAAAATCCCTATGGTCTGAACGGGAATCGAACCCGGGACCTAATGAACTGTAGTTAGAAATGCTAACAATTAGTCCACGAGGCTAAATGTTTAAGTAGAAATATATATAAAACGGTTGTTTGTCCAGTTATACAGTACTGCATGGCTGCGAAACACGGCCTCTTACTTTAAGAGAGGATAAAAGATTATGAATATTTAAGAATAAAGTGCTTAGGATTTTTTTAGATCAAAGAAAGACGAACAGACAGGTAAATGGCGAAGATTACATAACAGGGAGCTAAAGCTATATATGATCTTTAAGGGAAATCAGATGTAGGCTTAATAAGAACGGCAAAGTCTCGTAGACTGTGATGTCATAGGGCTGTAGCACAATTACAAAAGAAAGAGGGCTCTGGAAATGTCGTGTAAGAAAATTAGAGGGAACTCGCCTGTAGGCAGTCTAACAATGAGATAACTAACTAACTAACTAACTAACTCACTGGCACTATCGAACCCGAAGGTTCATGGCCGCGCGGACATAAGCTCTCCATACATCCCTATCCTGAGCTAATGATTTCCAATCATTCCCTGTATAATCTACTTCCCTCAAATCATAGTTAATGTTGTTCTCCCACCTCATTCTTGGTCTACCAACTGGGCGTTTTCCCTCTGGCTTTCCTACAAGAAGCTTCCATGCACGTCTTTCATTCCCCATACGTGCAACATGTCCTGCCCATCGCAGTCTACGAGACTTAACTGTTCTTATTATATCTGGCTTCCCATAAAGACCATGTAGTTCACTGTTATGTAGTCTTCTCCATTCACCTGTCTGTTCATCTCTCTTTGGTCCAAAAATTTTCCTAAGAACTTTATTCTCAAATACTCGTAATCTCCTTTCCTCCCTCAAAGTAAGAGTCCAGGTTTTGCATCCATATAATATAACTGGTAGAATAATAGTTTTATATATTTTCAGCTTAACGTTTTTTGAAAGGAGTTGGGACATCAAAAGTCTCTGCAATGCATAATAGCATGCATTTCCAGAATTGAGCCTATGTTTAATTTCTTTGTGCATCTCATTCCTATTTGTGATTATTGTTCCTAGGTATTTGAATTCAGCCACTTCCTCAAAATTTCCCTCATTTGTCATTAGCTGTCCATTTCCATTATATACTGAATTTCTACGTGTGACCATATATTTAGTTTTACTGATATTTATTTCCAGTCCTAATTTCTTAGTGTTACTCAATAGTGTGTGCGTGTTGGCCTTTAGTATCTCCTCGCTATCGGCCAGTAGTACTACATCATCAGCATAAACTAAACAGCTTATTAATACCATTGAGTTGTAAGCCTTCCTCATTCTCTAAAGATTTAATGGCATGCTCTAGTACAAAATTAAATAGTAGAGGAGATAGTGCATCTCCTTGCTTCAACCCATTCTGGATTTCAAAAGTGTCTGAAAACTGTTTGCCTACACGCACCCTACTCTTTGAGCCATTTAGACACATTCGTATAAGTCTAACTAACTTTTTAGGAATTCCGAACTCCAGCAGGATACTATATAACTTCTCCCTCTTAATTGAATCATATGCTTTTTTGAAGTCTACATATAGTTGATGTACAGTACCATTATATTCCCATTTCTTCTCTAAAATCTGTCTTAAACTGAAAATCTGATCTGTTGTAGACCTGTTTCTTCTAAATGCACATTGATGATCTCCTAGAATGTCATCAATATAGGGAGTAAGTCTGCTTACTAATATATTTGTTAGAATTTTGTACGAAGTTGAGAGTAATGAGATGCCCCTATAGTTGTTGCAATCTGTTTTATCTCCTTTCTTATAAATTGGTATGATAATTGATTCCTTCCATTCATCTGGAAGAGCTTCTTTTTCCCAAATCATACTAAGCAACCAGCGTATCTTGTCCATCAATTTTTCTCTCCCTGATTTTATCAGTTCTGCTGGGATCTCATCTGAACCTGATGCTTTATACATCTTCAATTTTTCAATCGCCATTACAACCTCTAATGCACTTGGCTCTGCGACTAGCATTTCTGCTGTCTGTAACTTATCCTCCTCAATGTCCTGTTCTGTATGTACATTTAATAGCTGATTAAAGTAACCTTTCCATCTATTTAATATACTCCTAGAATCTGCAATCATATCCCCATTTTCATTCCGAATTATGTTTGTTCTAGCCTGAAACCCTTTCTTCTTTATACTAATTCCCTGATATAATTCTCTAATGTTCCTATTTTTTGCATTCATTTCAAGATCATTAATCTTCTCTCTCAAATATTCCCTCTTTTTACTCTTTAGTAACTTGGTAGTTTTGCGACTAACACTACCCAATTGCTCTAAATTTACCTCATTTGGCTCGTGTAAACAATGAGATAGCAAAATATATCCATGATTTGACTGAAGCGAACTGCACAGGGAAACATTAGCGTAGAATATATATGCATTTGTATCCGCGAAGCAATGATCATCTAGGATACATAGTGTCACTGTTTCGGTTAATTTTTATTGTATTGATCACTGATTTAAATATAATGACGTTATCAAATGGTGAATTTAATGAAATGGGTTCTGGAACTGGAATCATATTTCAGCAAATACTTTGAAGACTGAGGAAGAACAGGAAAATATCAAGTTTATCAGAACCGTGATTTAAATCCGGGATCCCCCAAATATCAGATTGATAAATCCAGCTATATCGGCTGGGGATCCGACATTCTGACCATATGTCACTCCTACACTGCCTAAATATTCGTCTATCTCTCTGATTAACACATGTGGATGTGAGGGCAGCAGCCGGCTGGTAGGCCAAGGGCCTTCTAGGCCCATGGGGCCGAGTTTAAAATTCTCTGTCGACAGGTCATGTCCATGTAAGGTGACTTGGGATACGTAAATGTACCTACAAAGGCAGAGGTAATAGAGATGAGAAATAGAGATAAAGACTATGGGAGAATGAAAGAAAAATAAAAAGAGAGGAAGTGAGGTAATTTGCCTTTGAAGCAGAAGCTGGCAACATAACTTACGATTTTAAATTGCTCTAAAAAGTAAAACTATAATATAAGACTTCACTTTAGCATGTTATTGAAGTGGACATAACTAGAAGAGCTTTTTTTTGAAGTTTGTAAGACCACTTTCAAGCGACATAGCCGTAAACAAGTTTAACGTTGTTACTAGTTTAATCATGGTTTATTAATCCAGTCTTAAGACCTTCACTAACCAGGCGCATAATTTAATTTTGCTAATTATTTTCTACCCTGAAGAGGGGCCATTACTTCGTAGTTTTGAGTTCTTTTTTCGGACTGGGAAATATATATTGCGCTCCATTGTTATGGAAATGAGTGGAATGGAAGTCCACTCTACGGTGTTATGTAAGTTGTAGGTCATCTTCCAGGCCTGATACACCAGCTTTTACTCCCTTAATCGAAACCGTCAAATTAGGATTGACCCTGAGAGCGAGAGGGGGACTACAACTCTCTCGTTGGCCCCTTCTGCCATTATTTATTGGACAGCACCCTGGTGAGTCCCACTAGATCCCCGCAACCACATATTTTTAACGCCTATGGATTACCAACCAAACTAATTTTCCTAAGATGAAGTAAGGTGAAGGATGTTGTGAACTGAATTAATGAGAAATGAAATGACATGAAGGGGAATGGAGAATGTTGTATGAATGAAATTTGGGAAACGGGAGAACCCCGAGAAAAAATCCGAAAATTCCTGGTAGAGCCACTACCAATACCCCTCTGGAAATTGTACGGAAGACTCGAATCTGGGATCCTAGTCGGAATAGCCGCGCGCGCTAGTTACCCGTGTATCGATACGGCCTGATTATGCAGTGGTATATAAATGTGTATATGTGTATATATAAAAACCTGATCTTCCGAATCGCTTCTCTTCACTGCCTTTTTCATAATCCATATTGAGGACCGGGCCTTTTGGCCCGTTTCTTCTCAGAGTAGATGTTCTCGCCATCTTTTCAAAGGTAAATATCTATCTTTTTCTTTAGGATTCTGGTGTAGAACGGCTTTTTGGGGAATGAGAGAGGGACATGGCATCGTCTTGTAGGAAAACTAGAAGGAAGGAGTCCAGTTGGTAGGCCTAGAATGAGTAAGAGAAAAATATTAACCATGATTTGAAGGAAGTAGGTAATACAGAAGATGATTGGAAAATGTTAGTTCAGGATAGGGATGTATGGGGATTTTTATCCGCGCGGTCATGAGTATACGAGTTGGATAGTGCCAGTGAATTATTATTATTGTTATTATTATTATTATTATTATTATTATTATTATTATTATTATTATTATTATTATTATTATTATTATTATTATTATTATTATTATTATTGTATTCAGACGAGTTTGTGACAAATAAAATATGCGATAGGTGGTGTTAAATTAAACAATATTTGCCTGCAAAGCTTTATTTTATAATGCCCCAGTACAAAGTTACATGTTTTTGAACATGTACGACAGTCAGTGGCGAGAATCTAGTCCTACAATATAAGCAATGAACCGAATGGAAGTCACGTTTGTTATCTTTAAAGGATAGGCTATGAACCCTGTATTAATTTTGTAAATATATATTGGCGTATAATCGGTTGCAAGATTTATAGTGCATTTGTTATGTGAAATATAAGGGGAGATGAAACGAGCCTAAAGCAGGATTTTAATATTGCCTAAATAATAAAATTAAAATTAGTAAATAATTTTGTATTTTAATATTCCTTTTATAAATAAATATTAGATTTAAATAAAAATCTAAATATTTCATTGTTAGTTATTGTCAAATAAAAATGTAATAATAATAATAAAATTATTTTACTATACTATTTAACTCATGCCCCAAATGGGAGTTAATGATCAATCACGTTTCAATGAATTTTGTTTTACAATCAATGACAGTCGTGTTTCACCTTGTTCTTTATCTAATTCTCTTTACCACCTCTTGCTTTTGTGTTAAAGAAAGCTCTTCTTTTTTTAATATTCTGAACAGGTTAGAGCATTATTTTGCAGTGACTGACTCTCCAACAAATACATAGAATATAACAAATAATGAACAGATTCCTTGAACTACACATTATATAATTGTGTGTTCAATAATTGTGTTTTTAAATATTGTTTTTACTGAGTTGTTTTCTTAAAAATGAATTAATAACCTATAATGTTCGTTATATTGTACAGTTTGCTCCATTTTTTCCTCCATTAGAGTGCATTCTTACACTATTGCGATCCTATTTGCAATTTCCCACGCCAGATGACAATAAATAATATTATATGATCAAGTTGCACTGGATAAACAGATTAATCACACATTTCTGATTTGTTTTAAAACATAGCTGTATACATTAAATATATAAATATTTTGAAATAACTATATTTAAATAATGATTTTTGAATAAACAGCTTAATTTTATTCGTTAATAGTCCTAAGAAATGCCGCTTTTGATTTCCAAATCTTGTAGATAAATTCACTTGTGACATTATTTGTGACAAAGATTTTCTCAATAATGCTCTTAAAAATTATATTAACTCATTGCTGTCAAATTCTAAATATTTATATTAAACTTTAGAAAAATCTGAATAATTTTATACTCTCATATATAAAAGCAAACTAATCAATTAATTTGGCGTTTACTTGATGAAAATCCATATTTATTTAATTAAATAAAAATAAAGTTCTATATGATTTTTATATTTTTATTACAATATAAATTTGTAACGGCTGTTTCGGTACTCTGTACCTTCTTCAGACATGATTACAAATGAATGAATTTTGTTATTATATAATATATAATATATATATATATATATATGTTATAATATAATATGTACATGTTATTATAAAATCAACAAAATTCATTCTTTTGTAATCATGTCTGAAGAAGGTACAAAGTACCGAAACAGCTGTTACAAATTTATATTGTAATAAATGTGAAAATCATATAAAATTTTTTTGTTTTTATTTGATTAAGTAAAAGTTAACTAAATTGTGATTGGAACTGACCAACCAGATTTAACTTTGTATTAAATCGAATTATTAACCAATATAAATTAAGAATTGTGTCATGTGACGTATAATGAACTTTATATTATAATACGTTAAATTTATCACTCTGACATTAACTTTTATGCTAAGTGGAAGAAAAAAGTAGCTCCTCATGTAAAATTTAACAATCTCTAGGATTGAGAAAAGTACATATTTTATACTTTACTAAACTAAAATAATGAACGATATTTAATAAGAAGAATTGATTTTTATATGTGGTGAAGAATATTACCACCGAAAAATACTTAGTCTTCTTGGATATTCAAATTTAAAATAAATTTGAATTATTTTCATGAAGTAACAATTTTTTTGTGAAGCGTCTCCTGTGTACTAACCTCGGACCCATGAAAAGAGAATCCACAGCTCTACCGAAATTTAGTTAAATTAATTCTATATCAAACCTAAACCCAATCAAAAATCCTTGAGCACACTAAATTCCATCATCAAGTTACATCAAGAAAACGTTAGTTATTACCTCATTCCATGCTTACCGATTTGCAGACGAAAAAAAAAAAGGTCGATGGGTGAAACGCTTTCTGGGACATACAGTTATGTTAGTATTTAATTTAATGATGATTTTTAATCACTTAGGTAAAATGCTCAGTTCAAATCTGGGCATGTAAGGACCTTTTACTGCAGGCTTGAGATTCTTTAACATACCGTAAATCTACTTGGGGGGTCACAGTAAACTCTTTCGAAGGAAGCTGTACGCAAGTTTTGCGCCCTGAAAAATCCATCTATCCCGGCCTAAAATTTAGGTGAGTGGAATTTTATCTATGAGTGGATTATATGATCCAGTTTTATGCAAAAAATAATAGACGCATTATTACTAATTTAACAATAATAAAGGGCAATAAGAAATAAAATGTGAAAAATCGGTTGAATGTTGCATTACCTCTTGCAAATCATCCCTGCTTTTGAACCTATGAACCTAGAAAATGGAAGCGTGTGTGGTAACCACCAAGTCCACCCCGGAGAGTCGTGGATGTGAAGTGTATTGCAAAAGTTGTTTCATTTGACATTGGTTACCACATTTCAAAAATCGTCACAAATTCTCCCCAACTCAGCCTGTAATATTTAAAAGTGTTTAGCTGTGATGATGGATTCCTATTTCTTGTACTGTAACTTCTTCTAAAATGTTTTTTACTTAATGGCAAGAGTAAATTTCTCCTTTAAATCGATTACTCAGTTGCAAACGACCCTTCGTTGGAAGCTAATATACTGAATGTCAATTTTTTTCCCTTTCAGTTAAGAAATATATCTTCTGGGCTATTCGTACTTCTTTCAACCATAATGCTTTCAGAACGTGACCAAATACATCACCTCTCAACTAATAATTACTTGATAAGCGATGTATTTGGTTATTATAACTTTTATATTTGATTTTCCTTAAATTTGACAATATATAAAGACCTTTATTTGTACAAAATTTTGTATGTATTCTTAGAAATATACAGGGTGCTCTAAAATTCCCCTTACAAACTTCTAGGACTTGTAGAGGGGACTGAGTTGATAATATGTAGAAATGGAAACCATGTCCGGAAACTTACCGTGCTACAGTCGTTTGAAAACAAGCATTGCCTGAACGTACTTCATGCGTACAAGTAATAGCTTCGCGATTCGTCTAAATCGAAAATTTCCCTATCGAGTATTCCAAGACTTCCTGTTTTTTTTAATGTCAAAATTTTTCGAAATTTTGAAAACTGTAAAAAATTGATTGTGGAGGGTGTATTCGGGATTATTAATGCAAGTCACGATTCAGTTTCCATGATGTTTCTTTGGTTATTAATGAGTTGAATTGTAAAACAAGTGATGCACCGTGTCACGCTTCATAATAAATTAGGCCTACTTGTAAAAGTGGTCGCGTTAAAAACATGTTTTCAAACGGCTGTAGCTTGAAAACGGCAGTTTCCGGACATGGTTTCCAATTCTAAATATTATCAACTCAATCCCCTCTACAAGTCCTAAAAGTTTGTAAGGGAAATTTTAGAGCACCCTGTATGGTATAAAGTAAAATTATAACTCTTCTAATATCTAACCATAATATGATATCTGTAAAGCTTTAGATACGGTATTTCATCAATATTTTGGTGATTAAATATTTCTGAGTTCCAGTCACGCGAGTCCTTGTACATGCAAGTACGTGAGGGAGAATACATTGAAGCAAATAAACATATGTGGAAAATATTCACTATATGTCCATATGTTTATACCGTTCCATGAAACTAGAACAGAAGGACTTATCTTTCGACGGCCTGCCGGTCAAATTCCGTGCCTAAGGCTGTACATATTGTAACGCATTGTTGGACTGGCTTTTGAAATTCGCGAGCAATGGCGATAGTCGGGTCTCGTCTTGAGTGGTAGAAAATGATTTGTCGAATCAAAAGACCCGCGGAAAATTTCTACATGTGTCTATGCCTCCATTCCGGAAAGGTCGGTTCTCGAGCCTTCCATTCTGGAAGGATCTCAATTGGGGTTCCGGAATGTTCCTACCCTTACGTATATAATTAAGGTGGTGCGAGAGTCGTATCTGTCAGTTGTAGTCGTCCCCAGAGTAAGGGCGAGAAATGCGAGATGAAAGAACAGGACGATGAAATAAATTGTGAAGCAAGATACTTTATTAGAAGCAAATTATTATTTGTGAAGAATCGGTGAAACGGTGAGAAATAAATAAAGCTAGTATGGAAATTTTGTATAAACATTTGTGGAGTTTATTTAAAATAATGTCGTGTATGCTCTAATCCTGCGCGACCTTCGTTAAAAATATAATATTATATTAAACAATTATTTAGTAGTATATAATGTATCGCATTCAACCAAGATATTATTTTATATAATAAATATGACATAGGTTATTCATAAGCAGAAATAAGTATAGATAACGGAACTGGGATAGTATAACGGAATGACATTAAAAAAAATATTTTAATCTATTAGTGAAAACGAGTTAATATTCATAAAAGCTTTTTCACATCTTTAGCACTAAGATCTTTCTCACTAGTTGTCTTAAACAAGCAGGACATTTGAACTGAAATATTTTAATAATTTATCACCATGAAGATCACTTGTGTATTAAATGAAATATTTTAATTTACAATTTAAACCAATTCATACTTTTCAAAATTGACTGGAAAATGGGTTTCCTTATTGTCTACCGCTGTGGTCTCGAGGTAGCGTGCTGCCTTGTCATGCAGCGGGCCCGGATTCGATTCCCGGTCAGGACAAGCTCCTGGGTGAGGTTTCTTTTCGGGGTTTTTCCTCATCTCTAAAACAAATGTCAAGAAACTTAGGGCCCAACGGTCCCCGAAAATCATCCGGCCATCATCTTCACCATCCTTCACCGGTGAGGAAAGCAACGGGAAGCTACTACACCTATAATTCCCTAGTAAAGCTATGCACTATCTCCTCTACTATTTAATTTTGTACTAGAGCATGCCATTAAATCTTTAGAGAATAAGGAAGGCTTACAACTGAATGGTAATAATAAGCTGTTAGTTTATGCTGATGATGTGGTACTACTGGCCGATAGCGAGGAGATACTAAAGGCCAACACGCACACACTATTGAGTAACACTAAGAAATTAGGACTGGAAGTAAATATCAGTAAAACTAAATATATGGTCACACGTAGAAATACATTATATAATGGAAATGGACAGCTAATGACAAATGAGGGAAATTTTGAGGAATTGGCTGAATTCAAATACCTAGGAACAATAATCACAAATAGGAATGAGATGCACAAAGAAATTAAACATAGGCTCAATTCTGGAAATGCATGCTATTATGCATTGCAGAGACTTTTGATGTCCCAACTCCTTTCAAAAAACGTTAAGCTGAAATATATAAAACTATTATTCTACCAGTTATATTATATGGGTGCGAAACATGGACTCTTACTTTAAGGGAGGAAAGGAGATTACGAGTATTTGAGAATAAAGTTCTTAGGAAAATTTTTGGACAAAGAGAGATGAACAGACAGGTGAATGGAGAAGACTACATAACAATGAACTACATGGTCTTTATAGGAAGCCAGATATAATAAGAACAGTTAAGTCCCGTAGACTGCGATGGGCAGGACATGTTGCGCGTATGGGGAATGAAAGACGTGCATGGAAACTTCTTGTAGGAAAGCCAGAGGGAAAACGCCCAGTTGGTAGACCAAGAATGAGGTGGGAGAACAACATTAACTATGATTTGAGGGAAGTAGATTATACAGGAAATGATTGGAAAGCATTAGCTCAGGATAGGGATGTATGGAGAGCTTATGTCCGCGCGGCCATGAACCTACGGGTTCGATAGTGCCAGTGAGTAAGTAAGTAAGTAAGTAAAGCTGCAAACCATAGCATGAAAATGCTATGATTGCAGCGAAAGACCTGCCCTCGGTCAGATTTACTATGGATGGATTGATTGAATACCTGGTATAATTAATTATCTATAAATATTTGAATTAAACTCATATTTCTGTTTTTCTAGAAACATTTAATATTTAATGAACATTTATTAATTATGGTAACAATTTTATTCTCGGCCATTAATAAATCTACTCTTGTGTTCGATGGAATGTAGAAATCGACATCCATCCATAGTAATTCTGCCCGAGGGCAGGTCTTTCACTGAAATCATAGAATTTTTCATGCTATGCCTTGCAGCTTTACTAAGGAATTATAGGTGTGGTAGCTTCCCGTTGCTTTCCACACCGGTGAGGGATGATGATGATGATAATGATAAGGATGATGATGATGGCCGGATGATTTTCGGGGACCGTTAGGCCCTAAGCTTCCTGACATTTGTCTTACAGGTCCTCACCTGTAAAACCCCGAAAAAAACCTCACCCAGGAGCATGTCCCGACCGGGAATCGAACCCGGGCCCGCTGCGTGGCAAAGCAGCACGCTACCTCGAGACCACAGCGGTGGACTAAAATCTACATATACCTTGAAAAATTCTTTCAACCAATACAAAATACAACTTGCATTTTTTTAAATGGCTAAATATTATATTTATCATAAAATAAATATTGTATTTTTTACCTAAAATTACTGTAAAATTTATCCAAATTCACTCAGAAATTTAAAAACGTGTATCAAGGCATCATCCCGTAATTAATTTCAATTTTACGTGCATTTAATCACAGTTTTTAGAATGATAATTCATAGAAAATTTCGTTAGCGTACACTGTGGTTTGGATCACGCTGTTTAGCGTAGTTGGTTAAGGCTATAGGCCTACGCTACAAATCGGAAGGTCGAGGGTTCGAGTACCGGTGGGGTCAGGATTTTTAAACTGGCACAAACCTTCTGGCGGCAGTATTGCTTTGGGATTGACTCAGCCTCTAACTGAAATGAGAACCAGATGCTTGTAAAGGCGACAGTCACGCAGAGCAATAACCCAGCTGGCATCAATTCACCGATTTTAAAGAAATGTGTGTGCATTAACCTGCTACTACCCCAAGGACCTCCAAATCCTGTAGTGGGAACATTTTTACCTTCACTTTACCTTTAAGTTATGGTTTACGGTTAAGATTGATGTCTTATATGAAGCGGTAAGGATTCAATTACTAGTCTGGGTAGCAAGATTGCGATTCATACGACTTTTCAATAATAATAAAAATAATTGTATTATTATTTTCGTTATTATTAATATTTATTTTCCCATCAGTCCTTCTCACAACCTAACTACGTTTAAAAGTAAATTGTAGAAATACACATAGCCAAAACGAAGTAGCCCTAAATGAGAAAGAATGAGAGTGAGAAGTTGCGAAATTGATAGAGGAATCTCTCATAAAATAACACTGGTCAACATGATTTTTGTCTCATGAGTACCAATAGTTGTACTTAATGCAGTTTTTTTTATCGTGTTTCAAACATGTATTCGGAATTTCTCCATCACCTATAGTTTTTTTATTTCAATTTCAATTAATGTATTTAAATAATTATTTTTCTAATAAATATTTTTTCGTCAATTTGTCCATTGAGCGATGAGCACGGGGAACACTTTCATTAAGAGATTTCAGCTATGGAAAAGAGATATCAAGGCAAATGGAATCCTAATATGCTGGCCGATTATTGTTGGACCATCAAGAGGGATGCTCCACAGGCGAAATATAGGAGAAAATCGTCATTTCTTACTTTCTATATGAGTCCGAATGTTCGAATATTGTGTAGTTACGAATGTAGAAAATATTAAAGTGTTTGAAATTATAAATGCCTCTCTCTCGGAAACCTTGCGTGATGGAGTAAAACCGATATCATATTTGAATTGAGGACAGAAATATACTATCAGAATCACATATTCTTCTTTCTGAGTCAAAAAAAAAAAAAAGATTTGTTTTTTGTTGCTCAGTGTAATTTGCATGTCAGGTGAAGCTGATGTAATTAACCTTATTAGAAAACCGGGATGTCACGTAAACCTAACGGTTAAAAGAGAAAAAATAATAACTTGGAATCGTGGTGACAGGTAAGACGTGACAGATCAACTCGCATGGATTAGAAGGATTGAGGAAGAATAGATGCTCGAGTCAGAATAGAGTAACCTAGGAAGGAAAAATTTGGCGATATTGGATAGAAGAAACCTAAACTCACCTCGAGCTATAGTACTCAAATTTATGATGATGATGGCTACCGATACGATCGTAGATATCAAACTCAAGTTCCACAGATCGCAAACATTGTCTACCTTCATTTCTCTACTTCTTATTCGCGATCCAATTCTCATTATATTCTACTAAATCGTTAGAATGTAAACTTTTTGTGTCAGCTTTAGTTATTCATTATTATACGACACAGCGGAACGTTTACCTCCAGTCATAGCAGCGCTGTTGCTGCGTCGCACGGACGTAGATACTAACCATATATAGTCAGGAACAAATAGTAAATGAAGCACATACCCAGCTTACTTAGGATAATAGCTGTCCACACCTCAACGCCACAGACTGACGTGAAGCGAGTGTACGCTGGATGACATTGGTTCGCAAATCATACACAAACGAAGCAGGCCATGTTTCGCCGGATAGTAAATAGAAAAAAAAATGTTCAAAATGTTCAAATGTTTACATTGTGTATGTACAACCTTTACAAAAATAGATGGCGCAACTCTTGATGATGGAAAGTTAAAATTTTGAAGAGCGATTCACACCAGTAACTTGTTACGTGTGCTGTCTCCTTTGAGTTCAAATCGGTCGGCATCAATCTATCTTATTACAGTATTTGTATCGTTCGCTTCAGTGGAGCAGTCGGTAAGATGCTCTCTTGCGAGACACGGGCCTAGGTTTGATCCTGGTCAGGAAGATTTTTGAAATAATGTCGTTAATTTTCATAATACCTATACATTACAAGGCTTCGTTAAATAAATAAATGTATATATATATATATATATATATATATATATATATATATAAGGGCATGAATTAATCAATTAAAGGAAACATCACATATACAAAATGATTAATGATTATATCGTCTCATTAATTCGTTTACAAAACACAAGGAACAACAAGATTGCTTATTACCACAACTAATGAAAAACGCATCTGATTAATTTAAATTAAGATAATATATAATCTCAAGTAAGCCAAATGCGCTTCTTACGATCATTGTTAGGAGTTAATAGACTGGATCACCAAAGGAACACTACTATCAGAGGAAAACTTGGAGTAGCAAGTTTAAATGAAGATATCCAAAGATACCAACAAGAATGGAAAAATCATCTGAGAAGAATGGCAAGAAATAGACTTCCAAAATTGGCATTCCAATATACCCCAACTGGACATAGGGACCAAGGAAGACCAAAACATCGGTGGAAAGATCAAGACCATCTTCGCTAGGTTTACCGTACAGGCCACATGGCCTAAAACGAATTTGTTCATGATGATGATGATGATATAATCTCAATATACAAGTAAGTCCTGGAGTATTGCATCGCTTCGTACAGACTGTTTCTAGCAGGCACGATTGTGGTCTAGTGGAGGGAACGTCTGTTTCTCGTACGTGAAGTCACATGTTCGATCCCGCTACCGTTCTCTCTCGACAGATATTTCAATTAATTTTGTTTGTTTTCTTTTGTTTGTTTTGCTTCGTTTTATTTATAGCATTTATCGCACCACTTATTTACGCGAAATTATTTTCAATTGTATGACACACAACGAAATAGAACAGATTATAGTTTCTCAAATAGTCGTGCATTTGTGAACTAAATAGCTGACCTTCGATCATGCGCAGTGGCTTCCCTCTAGGATTATCTGTACGCCATCAATTACACTGGCCAACATGATTTTTGACTCATGAGTACCAATAGTTGTACTTAATGCAGTTTTTTATCGTGTTTTCAATTATGTATTCGGAATTTCTCCATTACCCACAGCTTTTTTTATTTAAATTTCAATTAATGGATTTAAATAATTATTTTTTAATAAACCTAGATTTCTTCCCGGAAAATCTTGGCGCAGTGAGCGATGAGCACGGGGAACAGTTTCATCAGGAGATTTCAGCTATGGAAAACATATATAAAGGCAAATGGAATCCTAATATGCTGGCCGATTATTGTTGAACCGTCAAGAGGCATGCTCCACACGGGAAATATATCAGAAAACCGTCATTTCTTACTTTATAGGTGAGTCGAATATTGTGTAGTTACGAATGTAGAAAATATTAAAGTATTTGAAATTATAAATGCCTGTCTCTCGGAAACCTTGCGTGATGGAGAAAAACCTATATTATATATGAATACAGAAGAAAAAATACTATCAGAATCACATTTTTTTTTCTGAGACAAAAAAAAGTTTATTTTTTGTTGCTCAGCGTTATTTCAAAGGCTTTACTTATCAATCAATCTTATAATATTTTATGTTTACAATGCTGATTGTTTTTACAACGTGAGTATATGTCAGGCCCGGGTGCCTGGATACTCAGTGTGAGTGCGCCTCTCTCTACATTTTTTGATCTCTTAGTTGCTGTATACAGTTCTTGATCTTAGTTGCATAATAAACGGGATGAAATTTGATCACAAATACAATGTATTTTACGTTACCATTTATACTACAGGTACGCATTTTGAAAGACACAGAACTTTATCGGTTTATATATTCTCTTATCAGGAGTCATTGTGGCAAAGTTTGTGTGAGCGTTCCGGCGCTCTGAGAGTACGTAACTCTCACTTCTAGCATATGTACTATCTGTCATTAAACCAAGTTTGAAATGTATAGCGATCCAGAAACGTCAAAAAAAACCTCACCCCGTGTCCGACACAGGGCAGAATCGAGGGATGAAATGCGATGAAGCCCCTTTCATTGGAAGTCTGTGAATAAGAAGTGTGCCGGCCGACCATGTCTGACGAACCATCACAGGGGCAGATGAAATGAAATTAAACGAAATGAATGAGATGAGTGGGAAGAAATGGCGAATTTTTTTTTGGCAGGAAAAAGGGGAGCAACCATGAGAAAACCCTGCCCAGACTCTGTTTTGTCCACCACGAAATCTACATGGAGTGGCCGATACGCGAATTCAGGACTCCAGCGGTGAGAGGCGAGCATCTAACTGCTTGCTCTACAGTGTCGCTTCCAGAAACTTCAATTTGAAGTGAAGTTAATGTCATGCTCTTCCGAGAATATTATGTTTTATGGACCCTCTGAATGACATTACTTAGGGAGTATTTTTGTATTGCCTTAATGACTGACTCTGTATTGATTTAATGATTCACTCTGTATTATCATCATCATCATCTACCGTCACGGTTTAGACCATTTCTGATCCATATTATAGTTGCTCGCTCCATCTTTTAAATGGTCGTCCACGACTTCTATGTCCTCGTGGATTGTAATTTAACATCCTATAAGGTATCCTCTCTTCACTCATTCTACTAACACATTCAAACCATTTATTTCTGTATTCTTCTATTTTTGTTATCACACTAATTATTTGTAATTCCTCACGAATATCTTCACTCCTCCGTTTGTCCAAAAGAGTACATCCTGTCACATATCGTTGGAATTTCATCTCGGCTGTTTCCAGTATTTTTATTAAACTTTTGGTGAGAGTCCAACATTCCGAGCCATACAACAGAACAGGAATAGTTGAAACTCTGTAAAACTTTAGGAGTGTTTCTTTACGAACTTCCTTTGTTATGTTCTTCTAATTGTACCAAAACATGTTTAAACATATTAAGCTTTCTATTAATATATCTTGTCCGATCATTGCCTAGGAAAACTCCTAAATAATTAAAATACATTACTTCTATTCACTCTGTATCCGACCTTTATATTAAATTTTCATATTGATATAGGTGATCTAACATAGAATGAAGACATCTTTTTTCTAAAGTAAATTAGATGAGAATGGATGCTTAAAGGCGCCTTGTTAATATTCATTGCTTTCGATTGGAAAGTTTTCGCGTTGCGGATTAAAAGAACGCAGGAGCTCAAGTGGAATCCGGGCACGTAGATCACAGCGCTTATTTAAAACACAAGAGTTTAATGGAACCGGGATTTATACTATTCATTGATGCCTGATTGGATACAATATCGAAATAAGAAGAGAATATAATTTCCATAAATGACCTACGATTCCTGGAAATATACGCATCCAATGACCGGATATGAAAGCGTTTTTAAGCTTTTGGGATGCGATGCTTTATGAAGCTTCCGATATGCATATATTCCTGTATCGCCTGTAGTAGAGAAGATTATACATTTCATACAAATATAATTTTACTAATCAACAGTCGTACTAGGACATTCGATAAGTAATAACACACCTATAACATCATCAATAAAATATTTAATTCACTTTTGACATTACGAACTTCATTTATAGTCTCTTTCCAAGTGAACTATACGTTGCTAAATCCTTGGAATACGGTGCACTCCACCTGCAGCACTATTTCTGGCATCTCTCTCATCTGATCTATCTAGAGCTTTCTGGATACCAATTATTGACTGAAATCGAATGCCTCGAAGAGGTTCTTTGATCTTTGTGAATAAGTCATAGTCGCAAGTGCTCATGTCCGGTGAATTTGTCGGATGTTCGAATACTTCCCATTTCCACCTTCTAAACATATCCCACTGATAATATTTTCAGGGCTGTATTACTTACTACGTGTGAGAAGCAGTGAATTATTCACAAAATATTGCTATTTCGAGACTTTCTATATTACAGATTTATACAACAAAATACTACAAGACTACAATGGCCACCACTAGAATCGCTGATTTACAACAGTGTTGCCATTTCTTATCGAATGCCCTAGTATAATGAGCGGGGCTAGCGGATTCTACACCAAAACCAGCGCTACAGAGTAGATACTACGCGGAGTAGTGAGCGAGATGAGTAGTAGTATGTGGTCCTGCGCAGTATTGTCCCATTACTATACGACTGTGTAATACGTTCAGGGAGTTCAGTTATGAAACATGTATTACAAAAATTAATATTGGTGGACTTATAAAGTGTGAAATATTTTTTATGTTTGTTTCTCTGCTTACTACTCGTACATCGATATTTTTAGTTACTTTATTGTACAATTGTAACCGTCTGCTGTATTATACAATTTTTGTAGCATCTAACTATACCTGGCCCCTTTTGCTTACGTCCCTCGTCCAAGTGTTGTTTGCATCGTTTCAATAATCAGGTCGTCCTGCACTTGAAGGGCTCAGGTGTAGGATCCGCTAGTCCTTATAATGAGTCATACAGATTCAAAGCGACTTATTTTCACGACTATTTAGTGAATAAAATGTAAACAGTTAAACAAGATTTATCCATTAAATGCGACAAAAAATATTAATAATCACAATTATAAATGTCGATATCATTACAAATGACAATGCAAAGTTGGTTCTGAGAATCGCGAGTTCGAACCAGCTGGGGCCGATAATTTTTAAAGGCTAAACAGTTGGATATGGTTTTATCCGTAAGGCAGTTAAAGCCTTGGGTCCCGTATCGTAGATTTATGGCACATAAACAAAGTCCCAAGCCCGAATTAGAGACCTCTGAGCAAAATTACTTGGCCCTTCATGTCATGATTTGAATTGCATCGCTAATGATCGAAATTAAGAAATTCATTATATAAGCTTATTTGTATTAAGTAAAATCTTTGCAACAAATAGGAACAATGCGTTGTCTTATTTACGTAGCTTGAACAACCAAAATATCTTTGTACATAAGTAAAAATGAAAAATTGTTTTATACAGAGATTGTCCAATTACGAGAGGAAATAATACTGATGGTTAGTGAAATTTGTAGCATTATCAACTAACAAGATACGAATATTAACTTTGTTTTCTTCAACGACACCATGTATTTTTTTCTCCGATGCGTTAATTAAGCATCCAAGAACTATTAAAAATGAATCACAATGAACCATTCTACTAAATATAACTTTATTAATGAAAACATAAAGTGGTCGTAGAAGGGCAGTTAATTGGCCTGCTCGATCTCCTGATATTACCATATATGACTTTTTTCTCTGCGGAGTTATTAAAGATATTTTCTATCGAGATATTCCGACAACTCTAGAGAATGTTCAGAACCGTATTTGTGTTTGCTTTCATCCCATTCATTCGGTAACAGTGAAGAAATTCATCTCCTCATTCATTCGACGATTAGACATGTGTTTAATTGAAAATAGTCACCAGTTTGCGCACTTAATGTGAATGTATTACTGTTCGTAAATATTATGGTAGTACTACCACATGGCAGTAATAACACTGGTCGACAAGGTTTTCTTCACAATAAATCTGATTAGTGAATCTAGTGCAGTTTTTCATGTTGAATTCAGATATGTAGTCAGATTTCTTTATCAGAAACAGTTCTTTTATGACAGGTAGTTTTTTTAATTGATTTTTTGACCTGTCATAGGAACCTTTACCTTATATGAAGAGTTCCCTGTACCAGTATATGCAGATATGACCTAAACTCATATCTCTGATTCTGACCTAGCTCAAACTGAAAATGATTCAGATGGAAATAAAAATGATATTACATAAAATATGCCCGAATATCACTAACTTCCACTTTCTAGGTAAGTCAGAATGAGTTAGAGTTACATGGATTTCATTAAAAATTATAAAAAATGTAAATGAATATCACAAAAAACTTTTGCCTGATAGGAAAAAACTGAAATTATATTTAAATTCAGGATGAAAAATACTTCTATCATCTCATATTTTTAATCTTATGAAAGAAAAAAGTTAGTTTTTGTCGACCAATGTAATCTCACTCTGTCTCCGTCAATAAGATTCTCTTTATTAGATTGACACATTGTGATACATTTTTGGACAGGTCTTGGAATTGTTTAATTAACAAGCCGACAAAAAGTACATACTGCCATGAAGTAAAGAAAGTTAATTATCGCATGTGGTTAATAAATAACGCTATAAAATTCACTACTGGATTACTAGAAACATCAGAGATGAAGTTCCTCAGATACGTTGCAGGATATACTCTAAGAGACCACATTCCTAGTGAAACAATTAGCCAAGAACTCAACATTTTTTAATCTAAATGGGGAAAACAAAACAAAACAAAACAATAAACAAAAATGGCATGAACATATTTTAATAATGGACTCTTCTAGGTTAACAAAATAAGCACTGTTGTACCAACCTCAAGGCTATAGAGATGTGAGACGTCCTAGAAGACGATGGGAAGATGAATTCTGAGAGCGGAACAGGCCCATGGCCTATCATGAAGAAGATGATGATAAAATTCACTAACCATCATTATTATTTCGCCCTCATACTTGGAGAAATTTAGTATGAAACAGTTTTTCATTTTGAACTTAAGAACAAAGTTATTTCGGGTGGTTAAAATAAATGGGATATCCTGTATTACTTACTACTATTGATTATCGATGCATATGAGTATTCTAAAGAGCTTATAAAGATAAGTTATAAAACATTTTTTTCTGCGTTATTTTGATGAATTTGTCAGAGAAAATGCATGTGGATGCGATAAAGGAAAGTTATAGCAGAGAAACGATAAAATTGTGGGATTAGATTGATGTGAATTGTTGGAAATATTGACATTCTTATATCGGATTATCATTGATTCAAAGCTAAATATTCACACTGAAAACATCATTTAGTTTGACAAAATATAAAGGTGGCTATGGACGAAGCTTTTGAAACTCGTGTTCGGTAGTCAATGTACCTGAATGTACTTTCTTCCCTGGTTTTCATTTGTAAAGGCAAATTTAGGGCTGTATTTACATACATTGCCATAATCAATTTAATCATAAGTAATGCCACGAATGATTTCCAATTTATCTAGAGAATTTGGAAATCAAGAGTGTAATTTATTAGGACTATTTAACGAATAAAATTAAGCTGTTTACTCACAAATCATTATTTAAATATAGTAATTTTAAAATATTTATATATTTAATGTAAACGGTGATGTTTGAAAACAAATTAGAAATGTTTGGTTATGCTTGTTTTCTTCATCACTGCGACTAGATCATATTATTTATTGCCAAATAGGATCGCAATATTGTAAGAACGCACCCTAGTGGAGAAAAAATGAAACACATCAAACTGTGTATCATAACAAACAATATAGTATTAATTATTTTTTTAGGAAACAACTCCGTAAAATCATTATTTAAAAACACAATTATTGAACACACAATTATCAAATGTGTAGTTTGAAGGAATCTATTCATTATTTGCTATATTCAACCTATTTGTTCGAGAGCCAGTGACTGCAAAATAATACTGTGACCTATTCAGAATGTTAAAAAAAAAGGAACTTGATTTTAAAGCGATAAAATTAAATTGATAAAATCGAGGTGAAAAACGACTGTGATTGGTTGTAAATAAAAATTCATTGAAATGTGATTGGTCATTGACTCCCATTTGTAGCATGAGTTAAATATTCATTAATAAACATTTCGTAATATATTAAATTAAAATCAGCAGCTTTAACATATTGTGACAGGATAGTCACGACCTTCCTTCTGCGTTATTTTGGCGTAAATAAGCTCACTGGATTTATTTAAAATTTCACAAAACATTTTATTTATTTCCACAATTATCAGCAAACCACTGTTCACAATTACAAATCACAAATCATTAATTTTTTATCACAGTCACAACTGTTTTCCAGTCACTGTTGAATACGTTCGCATTATTCATGCATAACATTCCAGACGGTGCTAGGAGCAACATCCATAACACGTGCAATTGCTCCTGTACTCGTTGACGGGTTCCCTTCAATTTGATGCAGTACGGCCTCTTCCAATTCGGGAGTGCGGCGTCTCGATGGAGCACTACAGTCATTCCTGCTGGCGGTGAAGGTACTCCTTTCTCAAGCCGTTGTATAATTATGGCGAAAAGGGTATGCGATGGAGTTGGATGTTTTGGAAAACGATCTTGATATAGGTGATGAGCAGCTCTTCCATTACCTCGAGCTTCTCCATACAGAAGGATCATGTCGGTGTATTCAGCAAAAGTATACTTAACCATGTTTCTCTAACTCTGAAAGACACGTGAATGAGGCTCGAACCAGTTCCGAGAGGCAGGTTGAATGTCAATTGACATCACATGGTCCGACGTAAGCGCCCCTGATCATGTAACTCTGCAGGCGAACGAATCGCGAAGCTATTAGTTGTTGAGACATGTGACGTACGTTCAGGCAATGCTTGTTTTCAAACGGCTGTAGCACGGAAACGGCAAGTTTCCGGACATGGGTTCCAATTCCAAATATTATCAACTCGGTCCCCTCTACAAGTCCTAGAAGTTTATAACGGGAATTTTAGTGTACCCTGTATAAATAAACTTTCCTTGACTTTTTCTGGAAGTGTATTAATAGTTGCATCTTGAACAACATTTAAATTTTCGCCTGACGAACCGAGAAAATCACCTTCTCCGCTCATTTTTACTCTAAATCCACATATGAAACTAGCATCCAAAATTGCAGAATATAACAACGTTTGTTGATTGATCATGTTTTTTTTCTCTCCAAAGCCCACATTACTCTATCTCTAAATGTATCGTTTCCGTAATAAATACATTTCATTAAATATACTAAATATACAACATATACTAAGTACGATATACGTAGATAATATATTGTAGACAACACATTACAAAATTAGATTTAGTAACTCGCTGCTCTTAGAACATTTCCTTGGTCGTGTTCTAACCAAACCTCTGATTTTGTAACTAGTTGTCTAAATAACTATAATTGTTTTCATGTGGCAATTATGAGTATCTTTTAAGAATGGATAATTATTATAGGATTTCTGTAATGCCCTTAACAATATTATAAGTCAGTTGGAAGAAGAAATTTGGGCCACACATGGAAACCTTTACATGCCACACGCCACCCGGGTCTTACAGTGACACGGTCTGTCGGGAGAGGGATTTTAAACTATGGATCACATACATACATCTTTGACTACACATTGCCATGGAGGGCCTCCCCAAATGAGTGATTAGCTTAATTTCAGGGCCTCCTCCGAGACAACACAACATTAACACGAAACACTCCATTCACATACACATTCATACTAAACATGATTGATATAATAATGACCAGATGATGTTAGTGGATCGTTTGAGCCTTAAATGTTTCTGATAATTGTCTTCAAAGTGAGAAAAAACCCGAAAAAATATCAATCGGGAAACGTGTCCCCACCGGGATCGAACCCGGGCCCGCTGCGAACGAGCAGCGACGTTACCTCGAAACCACAGCAGTGGACCTTCTGACTCATATTGTAATAATAACACTTAGGGAGTCAATTTTTTCCCTAATTATTTCCAGCAGTAATTAAGAATGTCCCCTGGTTGTGCTACGAACATTACGCAGGGTGAAGTCAATGAAAACAATTAAAAATATATTTACAAAACTGCAAATAAATTACTTTTAATTAATCCTAGAAACAAGGTTTAATACGTAGAAAGAAGTCTTAACACTGAATATAGAATGCGTCTCATTAAATTTGTGCCCCCCGCTAACGGAAAAAGTGACTGCAGGCAGTGAGTCATCAACTCGCGCCGGTCAGGCATATCAACTGCATGTCACTTCGATAAATTTGTTGGTGCATGATAATGAAGAATGAACATAAGTACGTCCTTATTAGTTTTGACAGAAGATGTCGGAAATATTATCTTCCTCCATCCACACATTTTGGACAACGTGATAGGAACCACTAATTCAATGCATTATTTACTGTTCTGTTATTAAGTTTATTTCTGTTCTGATACAATATTTAAGTCCGTTTAACGTTTGAGGGTTTCTTGCACACACTTTATTTTTTTAAGACTCCCACATGTGAAAATCGCATCTCAGGATCACGTGGCCGAAGTTCATGCACTATTATTATTCTGTATGATTTAATAATTATGTAAAAGTTTTATTCCTAACCATGCTGTGCTATTCGAAATACCAGTTTCTTGGCCAAGTCGCCATAGAGATTTTGTTGGCGTATGTACTAATCTTTCTTCAATTTCGTCTAATTTATCCTCAGTCAGCACATATTTTGTTATCCTTGGTTTCTTATCGAGCACAGAACCCGTTTTTTTCTAAATTTGTTTGTAAGTTGTCGAACGTCTCTGTATTTGGAAGATTTACACCGGAAATTATGTTCTGAATCATATAATGACTTCTCTGCAAGACTCTGTTTTCACATGATTATCGTACATAAATACTGTACTGTGAACACAGATCGCGGTATAACGATAACAATGAACAAAGTCCACTATTGAAGTAAGTGCTTAATTTTACGGCATAGACGTTATAACAGAGAATGCATTATTACAGTAAAACGCGTGTTTTACCTTATAAGCATGCAGCTCGACTGACTCACTTCGCCAGGGCCAATTATACTGCTTGAGAGTCGCGAGTTGATGACTCACTGCCCGCAGTCACTTTTCCCCGCTAGCGGGGCCACAGGTTGAGTAGTGAGACGCATTGCACAATGTAACAATCTTAACTTTTAATGCATACAAATCTGGTACCTGTCAACAGGATGCGGAAGATAGCGAACAAAAAAAAAAAAAAAAAAAAAAGAAAAAAGCCTACTACACCGTTCGCCATTACCATTCGTCCTTGTTTGTTGGTTCAGATCTCAGCCGAACTTACTGCATTTGACGTCAAACAGCTTTAGTTCAAAAACTTATTTATGGTGTCTCTGTTGTTGTGGCTATTGGTGCTTTGTGAGTAATTATATTTTAATTAGCAGGTCAGATGTGTCAAATTAGTAATAGCTACCAAATCTTGTTAATTTGTCTATTTGAAATGAGCGGTATAACGGTTTAATTATATCTGCGCTCTGTGGTCATCATTTTTGGTGTACGTAATTCCTGCGGTGCCACTAACCAGAAACTTGTGAGAATCTCAGCTTCACGAAACTCGGAGAAGGAGAAAGCAATTAAGTTTGAAAGATGTTGCACATGTGCCTCAGAATTACAAACGGTCAACGCACGTTGATAACGTTAATAACTTTAACATCTGAAACGGAATTTATTTTCTGATACCCCAGATTTGACCCCTAAAATCAACACAATAATTTCATTTTATAGTTACAGTCCAATATTTTTGACTATTTAACTCATGTTCCAAATAGGAGTCAACTACCAATCACATTTCAATGATTTTTTATTTACAACCAATCACAGTCGTGTTTCGCCTAAAATTTACCAACTAAAGTTTATCATAAGTAATGCCACGAGTGATTTCCAAATTATCGAAAATTCACGACTCACGAAGTGAGTCGTGAATTTATCTAGAGAATTTGGAAATCAAGAGTGGCATTTGTTAGGACTATTTAACGAATAAAATTAAGCTGTTTACTCACAAATCATTATTTAACTGTAGTTATTTTAAAATATTTATATATCTAATGTAAACGGCGATGTTTGGAAACAAATGAGAAACGATAGGCACGCTTCATCTGCTTCTTTTGTTTATCACTGCAACTAGATCATACTATTTCAGAATATTAAAAAGGAGGAGCTTTCTTTAATATGGTAATTATAACACTGATAAATATTTCGTGAAACACGACTCTGATTGGTTGTAAAACAGAAATCATTGAAACGTGATTGGTCATTGACTCCCATTTGGGGCATGAGTTAAATAGTCATAATAAAGAAAGCACCTCCTTTTCAACATTCTGAATAGGCCATAGCATTATTTTGCAGTGACTGACCCTCTAAGACCTCTACGGCTACCAGATTGTATATATAGTGCATGAATGTCAGCAGAAAGCGCATGCGATAGATAATATAAAAACATTTGTAACAATTGATTATACAACAACAACAAAGAAAGCACTTTCTTAAACGAATTGTTTTCCAGGAAATGACGTTGCAAAAAATATAATTGACATATTTACATCATAGGACATCAGAAACCTATAACGTTGGTTATAAATTTGTGCATTCTTACAATATTGCGATCCTTTGGCAATAAATAATATTATGATTTGGTTGCAGCGTTGAACAAAGGAAGGAAATGAAGCGTACCAATCATTTCTCATTTGTTTTCAAACATCACCGTTTACATTAAATACATAAATATTTTAAAATAACCGCTGTGGTCTCGAGGTAGTGTGCTGCCTTGTCACGCAGCTGGCCCGGGTTCGATCCCCGGTCGGGGCAGTTTTTCTGGGTGAGGTTTTTATCGGGGTTTTTCCTCACCTGTCAGACAAATGCCAGGAAAACTTTAAGGCCAAAAACGGTCCCCGGAATCATACGGCCATCATCCTTATCATTATCATCCTTACCATTATCATTATCATCATCATCCTTCACCGGCGTGGAAAGCAACGGGAAGCTACCACACCTACACAATTCCCTAGTAAAGCTGCAAGCATAGCATGAAAATGCTATGATTGCAGTGAAGGACCTGCCTTCGGGCAGAATTACTATGGATGGGATATTTAAACAATGATTTGTGAGTAAACAGCTTAATTTTATTCTTTAAATAGTCCTAACAAATGCCACTCTTGATTTCCAAATTCTCTAGATAAATTCACTCCTCACTTCGTGAGTCGTGAATTTATCGATACTTTAGAAATCACTCGTGGCATTACTTATGATAACATAAACTCAATTGCTGCTAGTGTTATATGAAGCATGTTATGTATATTTTAGTTGGTGATGCTGACACGAGAACTGACAAACATTGCATGCCGAAACCTACCTTAAAATTTCTCCTAGAGAAGCGTTGTGTTGTACCAAGGCCGTGTCCGATAAAATATCTGCAAATTTTAACTGCAAAACACAGAAATCGAAGCCAGAATGGCAACCCGCTGTGCATAAAAATCTGGTACCTGCTTAAATTAGAGCGGACTGTATAGGGCGCTGGTACGAGTCTCCATGGGGGAAGATATTTTCTCATGGAATTTCGGTCAATAAGGGACCGGTGCCCACCCACCATCCTGAGGAATTTGCGTAACTACGATAAACAGCGGCTCCAGGTTAAGAAAACCAGCTATAACGGCTGGAGGACTCGACACTGACTCTGTGATTAATACGTAGATGTGAGGCCAGCAGCCGGATGGTAGGCTAAGGGCATTCTAGACCTGTCGCGACTTGAAGAATGTTCTTTTGTATTAAGGAGGATGCGGCAAGGACGCCAGGAAATGACGGTTATCCAATCCATCAAGTGAGAAGTTGTATTACCTCCCTTTTATTTAAATGAGAAATTTGGCTCTGGATTTTACTGCCTTGCAGTTAAAAGCGGCATATAATTTTTCGATACGGCCTGGTACATCACAACGCTGCTCTGGGAAAAAAATTAAAGGTGGGTTTCGGCATGCCTTTTCAAGAATCAGAATGCGTACACCAGTCATACCTTTTCCAGAATATTAAATTTGAAGTTTAAATGCATACCGTATATCGTAAACCGACTATGCTCTGGTTTAGAGGTATGGTTATTTCGAAATTAGTGGTCAAGGGTACGATCTCCGAACAAAAAACTTTTTTTGGTAATTTTTTTACTAGTTTTCCTCACCTATAAGAAAAATGTGAAAAAAACAACATTAATACCAAATAGTCCCCGAACACCATCTGACAATCTTAATAAATCATATCACATTAGCGTGTTGAATATGAACGTGTCAGAAAATGGTCTTATCTTAAATGTTTATATTGTTTCGAAGATGGCCCCTGAATTGAGCTAACTACGCATCGGAGGAGATTAACTGTAATGTACTTCCTTGTGTGACAAAAGAGTATTATGTGATCAGAAGTTAAAAATCTCTCACAACAGCTCGTGTCTTTCTAAGGCCCAAGGAAGGCATGTGAAATAATTTAAAATCTATTTGGAAAAAAATGAAAAGTGACAAAATTCAGTGTAACAATTGTCACAATATTTTTTCGTAAACTCGATGAAGTTAGGAACACCGTGGTATCAAGTATGTGTAAAGTTTCCGAAGAAGAGAATGACGATTGGTACACTATTTCCGACGCTTGTCACATTTTATTTTAGGGTATGGAGCAAAATTGGATATCCGAATTTCGACATCATTTTAGTTTTAAAATGGAGCTCAGGAACACCAAAGATGGAAACACGAATACAATTTTTCGGACCATCCAGAAAGAAACCAGTAAAATAACATTTTATGATGCACTATTTTCTACACTGCCTGAAGAATGCAGTAACCATTGCAGTTGTGATATTCAGATGTTTGTCCAGGATGAAAAAATGGATAGGTATTTTATTCAGTGGAGAACTTAAATAGAAACAAATTGCATTTTATTTTAATTGCAGAGCTATGTTATGAATATTACATAGCAAAGAAATTAAAATTTAAGAAAAAACGGTTTAACTGAATTGATTGTTGACAAAAATCGATGTCATCGTAGGTATTTCTGAAAATGAACAGCGACAAAAGTAATCCTTACAAAACATTCTATATATAGATGCCATTTATTTGTAACATAAGCTTGTGTATTTTAAATTATTCTCATCTAACCTAATAAAATCAGTTATACACTACCTTGTCCTCATCTAACCTAACAAAACAGTTATATACTACAATATACTCTACCGTAAACTTATTGGTATATCCTAAATTGTCCTCAACAGTTACCTACTACATTACACTCTACCGTAAACTAACCTGGTGTACACTAATTTGTCCTCATCTAACTTAACAAAATCAGATAATACTACATTATTCTCTACCATAAAACTAATTTGGTATACACTAACTTGTCCTTTGTCCTCATGAGATGAAGCCCCTCTATATAGAGGTCTTTGAATGATAAGGGTGCCGGCCGACCACGCCTGACGCACTATCACGGGGGCAGATGAATAACATGAAAAGAAATGGATGAGATGAGTATGGAAAAATGAAATTGTGGCAGGGGAAAACGGAGAAAGCCCAGAGAAAAACCTGTCCAAGCTCCGTTTCGTCCACCACGAAACCCACATGGAGTGACCGAGATTTGAAATCGGGACCCAGCCGTGAGAGGCGAGCGTCTAACCGCTTGCGCCACGGAGTCACCGGAATTAACTAATACTAGATAAGTTTTATTGATTCTTGTAATGACATCAGCACAGAAGACACTGACTTATTATGTCCATATAATTTCTAATGATTAATTATGATTCTTGTTACTTGTAAATTATTAATTAGGTTTATCGTGGGTTTATTCACATGCTGGTGGAAGTTGCGTCCGTTTTTGTGATTATTACAGAACATGATTCTGTAATATTACATTCAGATTTTTTGTAAAATCATACAGTACTGGAATGAGGCATATTATGAATTGGGGTAAAAATAAATTTATAAACATTTAAATAACCTGGAAGGAAAAAATATATTAATAGTGAATACATTATTTTTGGAAGAGGCCTCATGCTACAGCAGAGAAGATAGAAAAATGTTAATTGAAATATTTGTCTCATAATAGTAAAGCCGATTATATTAATACATATATACAGGATGTAACAGGACCTCACCGACAAAATAATAGGGATGATAGGCCATGCAGAGAGGATTTTTTTGTGAAGGAACATATAGTCCCAAACACGTCGTTTATGAGTTATGCGCAGATGAAAGTGTTCACTCGTAAGGGTCAGAATTGAATACAAACAAATGTACACGTATGAATTTATTGAAAAAGACATGTTTTTACAATAAGTGTTCAAACAGTAAATTTTTTACGACATCAAAAAGGATCCTACCATGGTCGGCCGTGCTGGCCGATCGTTGCTGCGACGATATCAAACCTGCATAGGATCGACTGTTTGAACATTTATTGTAAAAACCTCTCTTTATCAATAAAATTATACGTTTGCAATTGTTTGTATTCAATTCCGACCCTTATGGGCGAACACCTCCATCTGCGCATAACTCATAAACGACGTGTTTGCGACTATATGTTCCTTCACAAAAAAAGATCCTCTCTGCATGGCCTACCATCCCTATCATATTGTCGATGAGGTCTTGTTACACCCTGTATGTATGTAAAAAACAACGATACTTGTAAAACCAAGTGAATTGGCTTCTGGCTATAGCATTTGAGAGTCCCGCGTAGCCGAGTGGTTAAAGCAAGTTACCTTCGCGCAGAGCTACGGGACTTACACTGGTTCGAGTCTCCATTGGCGAAGACATTTCGGCCAATATGACTCCGGTGCCCATTCAGCATCGTAGCTAAAATAAGTAGCGGCTCCAGATTGAGAAAACGAGTTATAACGTCTGGGGACTCGACATGCTGACCACATGTCACCCCAACAATGGCTGGATGATCGCCTACCTCTGTGATTAACATATGTGGATAAGAGACCACAGACGGATAATAGGCCAGGGCCTTCTAGTGCTGTCGCGCCATGGAGTTTGGAGATAGCATTTGAGGCACGTTTTCGGGTGGTCCTGGAATCAAAACTGATGCGGACTTACCTGAATAAATAAATGATTCTATATTTATATATGTTATATTGCAGATCTTCGCGAATATAAGTATGAACATGAAAGTTTTCTTGGGTTTTCCGCGTCTTGGATTCAAGTTCGGCCTCTGGCCACTGATTCCGGTGTTTCGGCATGATCCCACATGCCATTATCAAGGAATGATAAGTTCAAGTCACAGGTTTAGGTCTTATATAATAAAATACATAGAGTTTTCACACTGAAAACTGAAGATATTTAACAACATAAGAACTAAACCTTGGGTGGGTGTACGTCTTCGGAAACGGACCACAGCGAAAACTCTATGTATTTTATTATATAAGACCTAAACCTGTGACTCGAACTTATCATTCCTTGATAATGGCATGTGGGATCATACCGAAACGTCGGAAACAGTAGCCAGAGGCCGAACTTGAATCCAAGACGCGGAAAACCCAAGAAAACTTTCATATTCATATATATATATATTTACATATGTAAACAATGGTTTTTTGTAAAATCTATCAAGTTAGCTCAGGCGATAGCTTTGAGATACGTATTCGGAAGGTCTTGAGTTCAAACCTGGTATGGACCATACTAAATGAAATATTTTCCTGAATTATTTAGTAGTCAAAGGAAATTCTTATTTGTAATTTCATTATCAAGTTTCATTTGATAGGATCTTTAACATTAAAGTCTGTTAATTTCTTCAGGAAATAAAGGGGTCTCATTGATACATCTAATGATGTTGGACACGAAATGAACTTATTTACTAAAGTGTCTATAAATACGAATGAAACAAAGATGTTTAGAAAACAAAATTACAAAACTTGGACCTCATATTTCATCGGCGTAGGAGCGTAATTCATGAACGTAGCCATTATGTAAGATTTTATTTTTGAAATTTTGTGTGCGAATAGACTGAGCTTTCTAACACGCCTGCTTGTGCAACACGTAGCACTTTGTACAGATTTAGTTGGAGAGTTTTCGAATGATGCTCCAATTTCACGGATCTATTTCTTTCGTTAAAACCCATCGTTTTCGCACAGGAATTTCAGCTTTTACGGATCACTTTGTCCTAATTAATTAACAAGACATCTAAGAGTCCCTCTTGTTGGAATCGAAGCTCTAGCGAATTTATCCTCAAATTGCTTACATGAGTCGGTTTCCACATGTCATAAATAAAAACATTTTAGTGTAATTTAATTCGATTGTTATACCAATCTTATATATAAAAATTAATGTTTGTTTGTTTGTTCGTACTTTATGCGCGGCCATACCGTTGATCCGATTGTGATGGTTTTTTTTTTGCAAAATGTTCAGGAGATTTCCGGGATGAATATAGGCTATAAGAGAGTTATGATACTCAACTCCTATACCCATAAAAGTCGCCCTTTGTAGTGGAAAACGTGAAAAAAGTAGCTCTTTGGAGGCTTAAATGGATTACGCTGCCTAAACCATAAAAAATACACAAAAGTAATGTACACAGAATTGAATATCTCAAAAAGCTCTACAAAAAAGTCCGCGACAGTATATGTTTATCTCTTACGGATAACTCATAATAATCATTTTTGTCTTTCATTGATACCAAGAGTCTCGCGGTTAAGGCAAAGAAGTCTTGGCGCAGAACTACGGGACTTATGCTGGTTCGAGTCTCTACAGGGGAAGAAATTTTTCTCATGGAATGTCGATCAGTATGGGACCGGTGCACAGTGGGTCAGAAATGAAATCTAGCTGCAAAAAAAATGGTTTGACTCACTACTCTCATCAATTTAAATCTCTTTTTTCAAAACACTGTAATATATTTTGTATATGACGGTTTCCTAACTTATCTGCAAAGGAGAGTACAATCCTAATGTTCATGACTATGTGTCGTCATCATTCACACTTCTTGAGCCACAACAGAAGGCTGTAAGAGGTTTTCTTGCGAACTTATTTAATAATATCTCATTATGTCCTAATTGCTGAATTTTATGGTAAAAAAGTAACATATTTTTATCGTCCGCCCATGACATGAGAATTGAACGTTCGGGCAGGACAACGCCTGCCGGATACGCTGGTACATTATATAATGTACAAGTAATTAATGTAATTAGACACTGACATTGGAAATCAATTCTTACGTCTGCATCACACACTCACCACACTCACACACACACACACACACACACACACACATATATATATATATATATATATATATATATATATGTGTTATAAACTTACAATTACATTTTTGACATTGAGCAATGCAGCCTTAATATGACATGATAAGAAAAATAAATGTCGGTCTATATAAAATGTGTGTGTATATATATACATATATATATCACAGAATATAGGAAAATAAGATCCTATCTTCATGGATTTAAAATTATAGATAATCCAATTTATTCCTGTAAACACAATTCAGAAACTGTTGACCACATTCTTTAGAAATATCAGTTATTATCCTGAGAAATATTTAAAAAATGTAACTCGCTTTCGTGACTAGTGGCCAATAAATCATAAATAAATAATGGGGAAATTTATGAAATTTATAAATTATTCGAAACCTAAGAGTATATATATATATATTTTTGTAAACAATTCAGATAAAACATAATATGCCCTCAAAATAGTATTGCATAATTTAATGTATATTATAGGAGCAACGTAGGGGGAACTTATGTCCGCGCGGCCATGAACCATGAACCTAAGGATTTAATAGTGCCAGTGATTTAGTTATAAGTTACTCTACAAACCATACTTTCACCCGGACACTAGTTAGATCTCTCTTATTTCGACTCTCTTTGATTTAATGCTACTTTTGATAGTTCGAATAGGTTTCAATCCAATATGTTGGTCGCCTCATTCTTTATATATAATGTTTTGACTATTGGTTTAAAAGTTCGGAAGAACAGGTGTACTATGTCGTAGACGTGCCCTCTCGGTAGACGCATGGCTAGCCCGTGCGGCTGTCCCGACTGGGATTCTAAGTTCGAATCCTCACGGTACAGGAGGAGCATTGGTGATGGGCCATACCTGGTTTTTTCGGGGTTATCTCGTTTTCCGAATTTCATCCCACCAACACTCTCCAGTTCTCCTCCCTCCCCTATCATATCATTTCATCTTCATTTATTCAGTAAATCATTTAATATCACCCTTCACCTCATCTCGCTTAGGAAAATATAGCCTGGTGTGGAATACCACAGGTGTTAGTGATATGTGATTGTGACAATCCAGGGGAGAGATACATTCGTGTAATTCCTCACGACTCTGAGCCTATGTGACAATTTAGGGCGAATATGGCCAAAGGGAGAATTGTAGCTCCTCAAAACTCTGGGCCAAGCCCAGAAAAAAAACGCGGAATGAATCGTGTGCGAATGCCTGATGTGTCGAAACCAGAACACCATAACAGAATACATAACACCGTAGAATAATAATGTAATCGCTGACGATGGGGTTAAGAAGTCCTGAAACATATGTTCGACAAAAACAACTATAAGAGGTAAGAATGAACAGACAAAATGCTTTAATTATTAAACAAACCTCTTAATGTTACTTCCTATTGTATTTTAAAATGAAAACCGTAGAATAAATTTAATTTCCAGTCATTCATAACAAACCACAGTGGATACTATATAATACCTACACTAGGTTGCCGTGTTAAGGGTATTGATATCCCATTGTTCTAATCTAATGTTGTAGACTTGGAAAGTAAAATAAAAGCCATTAGTTGCTCATTTAAAATTGATTGTTTTGTGAAGTAATCCCTTCTCTAATGCTTCTTGAGATTTAATCGATACGCGAAATTTTCACTTAAATGAAATTAACTCATTTTATCGGGATTTCGGTCTGTGTAATCATTCTTACTTGTTCATGTCCCTATGACTAGAACAAAAGTGATAAAAGTATAATATCCATCAATTCATAGTAATTCTGCCCGAGGGAAATGCCTTTCATGGCAATCATAGCATTTTCATGCTATTCTTTGCAGATTTACTAGGAATTATAGGTGTGATAGCTTCCCATTGCTTTCCACACCGGTGAACGATGATGATAATGATAAGGATGATTATGATGGCCGGATAGTTTTCGGGGACCGTTAGGCATTAAGCTTCCCGACATTTGTCTTACAGATGAGGATAAACCCCATAAAAACCTCACCCAGGAGCCTGTCCCGACCGGGTATCGAACCCGGGCCCGCTGCGTGACAGGGCAGCACACCTCGAGACCACAGCGGTGGACAAATATAATATAACGGAACTAAATAAAAAAAAATGAAAATAAAAATAAAATATACATAAGTAATTATAAAATTCACGTGATTTGAAGTTCATGTATCTACTGTATATTTCTGAACGAGTTTCATATTAGATAGGTTATGCATCAACCGGCTATGCGCCATTATGTAAGTTTCGACAAAAATTGGTTTAAAGTTTTTTTTTCACATTTTAAATTCTGGCGCCAAACTAACAATACTCAGTTATGCATCGTCAATCTAAGAGTGGGAACATTTAACACCTAGCTGCATGTTGAAAAATTTAGATTAGTATTTATGAAGATCTAGTTTCATAGCCGTTTATTGCAAAACACAGAATCTCTGATAGGACTGATGGCATTTACATTTATTTCTTTAATAATATGGCTAATGTTTAAAGATTTGTAGCTAAAAGTGTGCGTACACTCTACTTCATGAGCCAGTGCAACATATATTTTTTTAATTGGCGCTTAGCCGGTTGATGCATAATAATGTTAGTCCCTAAGATTCGTGAAAAATTTTAATGGACATTTACAAACATCCTTATGTTGCCGCCACATTGAATTAAAATATTTTATTCTAACATGTAGCTCCAAGCGCGACATGCCTAGAAGGCCCTTGGCCTACCAGCCGGCTGCTGGCCTCACGTCCACATGTGTTAATCACAGAGGTAGACAGTCATAAGCAAGTGTAGGAGTGACATGTGGTCGGCATGTTGGGTCTTCTTAACCTGCAGTCGCTACTTATTGTAGCTACCCAAATGCCTCACGATGTTCGGTGGGCACCGGTCCCATACTGGCCGAAATTTCACGAGAAAATTTCTTCCCCCATGGGGACTCGAACCAGCGCAAATCCCGTTGCTCTGCGCCAAGGCATCCTGATTTTAAACACTTGGCTACGTCGCGGGGACATTTTAAAACTGTAGGCCCAAAAATTGTAGGATATATATATATATGATATGGTATGAAAAGAAAAAAAGAATGCTTGAGTCGGGATTTGAACTCGAGTCTCTAAAGTCTGTACCTTTAGCACTCTAACCAACTGAGCTACCCAAGAATTCCAACACAAACAATACAATTTTCTTATACATGTAGTATTCTCAATTCACACAAGAGGCAAATGGAATCCTTATATGCTGGCGGATTATTGTTGGACCATCAAGAGGGAATGCCTCTACAGGCGAAATACAGCAGAAAAATTGCCTTGATATCTTTTATCCATAGCTGAAATCTCCTGAGTTAGCTCATTCGGTTTTATTTTAAAATCGACAAATGGACGAAAAAAACCTCTTAGAGTGCTAAAGGTACAGACTTTAGAGACTCGAGTTCAAATCCCGACTCAAGCATTCTTTTTTCTTTTCATATCATATTTGCCTTCATTGCCAAATGTCAAAAATTTATATATATATATATATAAGTTATATATATGGATGAATCCTGGCTCGTCTCTTGCTCTAACTATTCCTTATTAGGTGGTTAACATAGCCTATTGAAGAACAAAATATTTCTTATAAGGTAAGATTAGCATTAATTTTACTGTAATTTACGTATTTACTTGTTTGTTTATATGTTGGGATAATTAAATAGATACCTAAATAAGTTAAAATATTAAAATCAGTACATTAAATATCAGTCGTCCTCAACATTAAAATTCGTTAAAATTGTGTAGGCCTTTCAGAAACTACTTCTTCCATCTTCAGTATCTGGATTGGTATTGTAATAGTTTTGTGTAGAGTCAACACTGTTGAGTAACACTAAGAAATTGGGATTGGAAATAAATATCAATAAAACTAAATATATTGTCATACATAGAAATACATTTAATAATGGAAATAGACAGCTAATGACAAATGAGGGAAATTTTGAGGAAGTGGCTGAATTCAAATACCTAGGAAACAATAATCACAAATAGGAATGAGAAGCCACAAAGAAATTAAACATAGGCTCAATTCTGGAAATGCGCACTTATTATGCATTGCAGAGACTTTTGATGTCCCAACTTCTTTCAAAAACGTTAAACTGGAAATATATAAAACTATTATTCTACCAGTTATATTATATGGATGCAAAACATGGACTCTTACTTTAAGGGAGGAAAGGAGATTACGAGTTTATTTGAGAATAAATTTCGTAGGAAAATTTTTGGACCAAAGAGAGATGAACAGACAGGTGAATGGAGAAGACTAAATACCAGTGAAATACATGGTCTTTATAGGAAGCCAGATGAAATGAGAACAGTTACGTCTCGTAGACTGTGATGGGCAGGACATGTGGCACGTATGGGGAATGAAACACGTGCAGGGAAGATTCTTGTAGGAAAACCATAGGGAAAAGCCCAGTTGGTACACCAAGAATGAGGTGGGAGAATAACATTAACTATGATTTGAGGGAAGTATATTATACAGGGGATTATTGGAAAACATTATCTCAGGATAGAGATGTATGGAGAGCTTATGTCCGCGCGGCCATGAACCTACGGGTTCGATAGTGCCAGTTAGTTTAGAGTCACTTTTAGGTTAAAATATTTTAAACTTAATTTTTTACCTGACTGGCTAACGTGTCAGTACTTTTAATAAGTTAAAGAAAATAAAACTAGTATTGTCTGTCCAACGGATCTGTGCCCCCCGTAAGATATGCGAACTAAAGCCTACTTGATCTTGTAGAAGATTTTCGGGCTGTTGGCCGTGGTCTTTGAGGCCAACAGCCCGGTAATTTTCTACGGTCTACCAATATTCTTATCTCGTCTTGGTTTGTAATTAAATATGGTTTTTGGTATGCGTTTGTTTTTAATTATTTGGATATATTCTTTTCAGTTTTTTCTAATTGTTTCATTTTATCTAAAAGTTTAAAAACATTTAGCTCATTTCTAATAGTTTCGTTTCTTCTTTTATCTAAAAGTTTGCAGCCAGCTACACTTCTCAGAAATCTCATTTCAGCTGCTTCTATGATCTTCACTTCTCTTTTAGTTAAAATCCAAAACTCACTAGAACAATAGTAAGGGAACTGCCAATGCTTTTTAAAATTTTAGTTTTGTGTTCTTTTTTGTATTTTTCAATATTCTTTTAATTGTGCATAAACAATTTTAATTAACTTTAATGTTGAGGACGACTACTATCTCAGGTAATAATTTGTTTTATTTTATTACAAAACAACCTCAACGGTGGTTATGTATGAATTTTAAAAGTACTGATACCTAAAGTATGACACCATACGTCTGAGACAGTCTGTAGATGGTAGGGATTTATTGGAAAATGTAAATTGAAAACACAAAATGCAATCAAAGAAAGAAATCTTGAAGATTTTGTATTTGTCAGACACCACGGCTTCTAAAATCGCAGTCTCATACTATGCACAACATGTAGTGAAATAAAGTTTAAATCCTCAACCGGTCTGCTGACAATTTCTCGCGATTTTCCTCAGTTCTCCAAACCTTGAATTTTCGTAATCGCGAATCATTTCATCGTTAATAATTATTTTTCCATAATTAATTGATATTTGAATACAATGTTTATGAAATAATATGAATACACAAGGTAATATAAATACACAATCTACTATTTTGTAGGATGTTTTTTTTAACTTTTTGGATGAAAATTATACACCTGTCTGTTCATCTCTCTTTAGTCCAAAAATGTTCCTAAGATCTTTATTCTGTAATACTCGTAATATCCTTTCCTTCGTTAAAGTAAGAGTCAACGCTACGCATCCAAGTGATATAACTGGAGAATAACAGTTTTATTCAAGTCAGAGATGTTAACTATTACACCGTAGGACCAATATTATTATGTAATATCCTTCATTGTAAATTCTTATTACACGCTTCTGAAAGTTATAGGAGATTCCTTCTTCTTTTACAGGTGCTACGACGTTTTTAAATGTGCAACAGTGATTATCTCATAACTTTTCATTCATTTATTCGTATTCTCTCCACTTCAAACCTTATTTAAACCTTTAAGGTTGTCCACCGCTGTGGTCTCTGAAAACGTTGTTTATTTATTTTATTCATTTACTTTATCTATTTTACCCGATGGAGTTAAGACCGTAAGATCTTCTCTTCCACTTCACCAGGGTTAAATTATAATACAATAAGAATTATGATAAATGATACACAGTAGATAATTATAAACTATACAATAGAAAGTTGACAAGGGGAAAAAAATGATAAGAATAATAATAAAGTAATAATAATAATAATAACAAAAATAATAACTTATATGTAGATTAAATAAATGGCTTGGTAAATAAAGTTTATAATATAACTGAATAATAAAAGTATACATGGAACACGGTTATATATTACATTGTCTAAGGAAATATGAAGTGAATTTCTTTCTAAACTGTTTTTGAGTCGGACAGTCCTTAATATACGAGGTTTCGTATGCAGCGAACACGGGTTTGATCTCTAGTAAGGACAAGTTTCAGGGTGAGGATTTTTCGGATTTTTTTCTCAACTATCAGACAAATGTCAGGAATCTTTAAGGCCCAAAATGGCCCTCGAGCATTATCTGGGCTTCACAATCTCCATATCTCATTCATCTTGATCAGTATTACTGTATGATTGAATGGTATGTCTTGTCTTAAATGTTTGTATTGTCTAGGAGATAGTCTTGACATTGAGCTGTCATTCGGGGAGACCTCCATGCCATTGTTTGGTCAAAAAAGTGAGTATGTGAGAGTTTGTAATCCTTCCCCGCAGGCGTGTCCCTGTAAGCTGTGGGTGACGTGATACACTAAAAGTACGTGCAAGGGAGAGGTTAAACCAAGGTAAAGAGTGAGAATTCTTTAAGATATTTAATTACAACACATATCCACCTCAGTTTGTGTGTTCCAAAGCGTATCTTTTGGGATTGAACCAATTAAAAATCTGCCGCTTGACAGCAGACAATCAAAATTAACAGAAGACATCTTCACTCACCTGTCGTCACGAATGTAATGTACTGCATGGAATTTCATGTAGATGAAGATTATGTATATATCCCGTCTGTCCCACTTGGGACACAAGTGCTCCCTAGTGGGAGTTTTTAACCAAACTAATTTAGCTATACCATATCCGCTCTTAGAGTGATCCTAACATCAACAAACGCCAATTGTATCCTTCCGCCATTCGCGCCACAATTACAGTCACTTTTGTCAGGGAGATGAAGACACAGCAACAGAGGACTCGACACTTTCAGCCATTTTGTTTCATGAGAATCGACTGAAGCATGACTCAAATGCATCACCCATATGCAATAAACTATTTTTGCTGTAATTATTGATTAGGTATATTTTATAATATTTTCTATGTTTTGAATATTATTATTTTCATTCACGAAGAATAACAAGTATATTCAGATGACATATTTTTAATTTAATGAAGGGAACAACTTTTTCGCGTACCTATTGCTTCTACAACGCACGTCGGTGTCCATAACCAATGAAAAGCGAGCAGGTCACATGGTTTTGTTTTGATGAGGATCACTTTAAGAGCGGACAGTCTTTACTCTTATTTACTTCCAGATGTCAAGGAGTGACATGTGGTTAGCAAATCGCCTAAATGAGACATCTAGTAGGAAAATAAGGTAGGCTATTACTTGGATGAATGAAGGTCGGTGCAATTGTGCACAGATGTCTTTTTATTTAGGCTGCGGTTCCTTTACGACTTTTATTATTCAACGTTATGTAGTATTGCGCCGCAAATAGCTTGAAACTGACGAGTAATAAACAAATAAGATTAAAAGTTTATAAAACAATGGCAGTCCCTGTCCTTTTGTATGGGAGTGAACCTTGGATTGCACTGGTCAACATGATTTTTGTCTCATGAGTACCAATAGTTGTACTTAATGCAGTTTCTATCGTGTTTTCAAATATGTATTCGGAATTTCTCTATCACCCAAAGTTTTCTTTTATTTCAATTTCAATTAATGGATTAAAATAATTATATTTTAATAAACGTTTTTTTCGTCCATTTGTCGATTGTAAAATAAAACCGAATGAGCTAACTCAGGAGATTTCAGCTATGGATAAAAGATATCAAGGCAAATGGAATCCTAATATGCTGGCGGATTATTGTTGCACCATCAAGAGGGATGCTCTACAGGCGAAATATAGCAGAAAATCGCCATTTCTTACTTTCTAGGCGAGTCCGAATGTTCGAATATTGTGTAGTTACGAATGTAGAAAATATTAAAGTGTTTGAAATTATAAATGCCCATCTCTCGAAAACCTTACGCGAGGGAGAAAAACCGATATCATATTTGAATTCAAGAGAAAAATACTATCAGAATCACATATTATCAGAATCACATATTTTTCTTTCTGAGACAAAAAAAAGTTTATTTTTTGTTGCTCAGTGTTATCACTACCAACCAAGAAAGTAAAATTCAAGAAGCCGAGATTAAATTTTTAAGAAGAGTAAAAGGATGCACTAGAATGGACCAGATAAGAAATTATGATATCCGTGAAGAACTGCAGATCTACTCCATAAATAAAAGATATTTAACAACAAGATTCGGTGGAAAGAACATGTAGAAAGAATGGAAGAAATTAGATTACTAAATAAAATCTTACATTATTTTCCGAGAGGAAGAAGAGATGTCGGACGTCCTCGAAAGAGGTGATCTTCGATCTATTAGTGAAGACGGAACAGGCAACTAATGCCTAAACCAGGAAGTGAAGAAGGATGTTCCTTTACGAGCCTGAAAATCTTCAGACTCAGGACCCACGGTCTTAATGTCCCTTCCGGAGAACTTGTCTCTTGGATTTTTCTACCTTAAAAGACCATCTACCTCGGTTGGATTTGAACTCGCGACCCTTGGGACTAGAGTTAAGAAACATAACCACTAGGCCACTGCGGTCGACTAGGGATGTTTGAAATGGACTTGATCCCTTCATCACCACAGATCAAAATGATGCACTTTCACACACGGGACTATTATCAAAACTTTATCCACACTCCAAGAAGTGTGCAATATGAATTCTTTAACACTCTGTAGGGGAAAAAAAAGCGTATTATTTAGGAATGAGGATTAACATGATGAAACCGGAAGCACGACAGTAAGATATGCACAAAACATGAATTTCTAAAAGAAAGGTGTCGCCCATTTGGAATAATATCTTAATGTTTGTATCACTAATGATCTTGGGTTTGTCTTTTTGATCTTTCTGTTCTTTAGATAACCAGAGTGTCAGGACAAAAGTTCTCACACGATGTTAGCTTTAAGGCGTAATTATCAGGTCACATTATTGTATATACAATTTTTTATTTACTGCGATCTTTGAAGTCTGTGAGTAAAAGAAGCATTTTAAAGATGAACACCATTTTTTTATCTTGTACTTTTTTTTCTTGCGTTCCTTCGTTTATATTGATTTTCTTTTTTTTTTTTGGTTGGATATTTGTTTGTTTTATTAATTTATTTTATTTTGTTTTGTATTTGAGAGTAGAGTTCTTAGGAAACTATTAGGACCAAAGAAAAACGAACAGGCGAATGGATAAGACAGCATAACAGTGAGATATATGATCTTTATATGAAACCAGATATAATAAGAACAGTCAAGTCTCGTAGACTGCGATGGGCAGGAAATGTGGCACGAATGGGGAATGAAAGAGGGTCATTAAAGCTTCTTGTAAGAAAACCAGAGGGAAACGCCCAGTTGGTAGAACAAGAATTAGGTGGGAGAATAACATTAATCTTCATTCGAGGGAAGTAGATTATGCAGGGGATGAATGGAAAACATTTAACTCAGGATAGGGATGTATGGAGAACTTATGTCCGTGCGGCCATGAACCTTACGGGGTCGATAGTGCCTGTCAGTTAGTTACTTGCTTATTTGTTTCTATGATTATACATACAAATACAAGGACAGTACACACACCGTAACTCAAGGAGTAGGTTTAAATTCCCCTACCTCGCCATGAATCGAACCCGGGAGTTGTGGTCGATAGTACGGACTCTGCCGACTACGGCCCGTTACGAATTTGGTTGAAACGTTTTGATTAAGTATTTTTAAAGGAATTAGCATCTGAAGACATATGAAATATTATCATATACTATAAAGGTATAGTCCACCGCTGTGGTCTCGAGGTAGTGTGCTGTCTTGTCACGCAGCGGGCCCGGGTTCGATCCACGGTCGGGACTGTTTTTCTGGGTGAGGTTTTTATCGGGGTTTTCCTCACCTGTAAGACAAATGTCAGGAAAACTTTAAGGCTCAAACGGTCCCCGAAATCATATGGCCATCATCATCATCATCATCGTCATCCTTATCATTATCATCATCCTTCACCGGTGTGGAAATCAACGGGAAGCTACCACACCTACAATCCCCTAGTAAAGCTGCATAGCATGAAAATTCTATCATTGCAGTGAAAGTCCTGCCCTCGGGTAGAATTACTATGGATGGATAAAGGTATATGACTATAAAAATTGAAATGATTCCGTCAGAAAAATATTAAAATAAAAATATATAAAACTCATGATACTTCTGTCTCTATTGCACGAATGTGAAATCCGGTATCTTACTAGAGGGCCTAATTAGTGAGAAGAGGAAAATATAACGAATATTTGAGAATAAAGTGCTCAGGGAAATTCTTGTTCCAAAGAGGAACGAACAAACAAGTGGATGATGAAAACTAGGCGATTTTTGTGCGGAACCAGATTTAATAACAAGCCATGTAGACTGCGATGGAAGGAGACATGTAGCCCGAATGGGAAATAAAATAGTGGCGTGGAATTTTTTTTCAGGAAAACCATAGGTATAGAGCAACAAACATAGGTATAAGAGAGCCAATAATGAGGCGCGAAAATAGCCAAATTTAGAGGGAGATGAAATTATAAGAGAATGATTGCAAAATATTAGCTTAGAATACGGATGTATGGAGAGCTTAAGTCCCTCCATGGTATCTTTACCTTGTCGTGGTGGAGTCGCTTGCGTGCTTAAATGATCCTGGGAGCTATGCCGGCGGTAGCATTGCTGCCGATAGGGTTACCCATGCCGGACTGGTCGAAGGTGATAAGCCAGACGAAAAAAGTACCTTGGGCGAAAGAGTGACAATCTTTCACCTAAAAATACAACCGTCAAGAAATGCGGACATTGGTTCAACTGGGGTAAAATTTTCCGGTGGTCTAATAGTCCCCCATTCGGTTCTCCGGGCGGGGACTACTTCAGGGAACCCATGCCAAAGGCTCAAACCCAGGGACATGTTCCTAGGAACATGGAATGTTAGGACTTTATACAATAGCGGGGCACTAGAGATATTAACGCGGGAATTAGATAAATCGCCCTTGGATATAGTCGCTTTACAGGAAGTTAGGTGGCCAGGAGAAGGTAGTCAGGAATCAGGAAGCTTTGCATTATACTAAGGGGGTGCAGAAAGACCTGCATTTGGAACGGTTTTTTAGTCAGAAGGAGGATCCTATCCGTTATCCGAGATATTAAGTTTGTTAGTGATAGGGTATCATACATAATTCTAAAGGGTAAACAACATGATTTTATAATTGTAAATGTACATGCCCCCACAGAAGATAAAGATGACAAGATCAAGGATGAATTCTATGAAGAATTAGAATGCTTATTTGATAGCCTTTCACGATATCATATGAAAATTGTCTTAGGAGATTTTAATGCAAAAGTGGGGCGGGAAGATATATTCAAACCAACAATAGGCAAATTCAGTCTTCATGAAGATAGTAACGACAACGGGGTTAGATTAGTCACATTTGCCACATCAAAGAATCTCATTGTTAATAGCACAACATTTCAGCATAAGGATATTCATAAATACACCTGGACGTCCCCAGATGGAGAAACTCGGAACCAGATAGATCATTAGTGGATAAACGCTGGCACAGTAGCATCATCGATGTTAGATCAGTTAGAGGGACAGACTGCAATTCGGATCATCATCTGGTCAGAATGAAAATCAGAAAACGGCTATCGCTTATGAGAGGAACAAACGCTAAAGATGATTCTGTAAAATATGAATTAAAAAACTTGAAAAATGATGAAATGCGGCAAGAATACCAAATCAAAATTGCTAATAGATTTGAAGTACTGGAATCTTCAAATGACAATGTGGCAAATGATGAACAAACTGATATAAATAAAGAATGGGAGGCTATAATAAATACTATTAAATTGTCAGCATCAGAAAGCATTGGTTGTTTAAAAAAGAGGCAAACAAGAAATGGTTTGATGAGGAATGTGCCGACATAGTAAAGAAAAGAAAGCTAGCAAAAATGAAATGGTTACACGAGCCAAATGAGGTAAATTTAGAGCAATTGGGTAGTATTAGACGGGAAACCACCAAGTTACTAAAAAGTAAAAATAGGGAATATTTGAGAGAGAAGATTAATGATCTTGAAATGAATGCAAAAAATAGGAACATTAGAGAATTATATCAGGGAATTAGTATAGAGAAAAAAGGGTTTCAGGCTAGAATAAACATAATTCGGAATGAAAATGGGGATATGATTGCAGATTCCAGGAGTATATTAAATAGATGGAAAAGTTACTCTAATCAGCTATTGAATGTACATACAGAACAGGACATTGAGGAGGATAATTTACAGACGGCAGAAATGCTAGTCCCAGAACCAAGTGCATTAGAGGTTGTAATGGCGATAGAAAATTGAAGATGTATAAAGCATCAGGTTCAGATGAGATCCCAGCAGAACTGATAAAATCAGGAGGAGAAAAATTGATGGACAAGATACGCGGATTGGTTAGTAAGATTGGGAAAAGAAGCTCTTCCAGATGAGTGGGAAGAATCCATTGTCGTACCAATTTATAAGAAAGGAGATAAAACTGATTGCAGCAACTACAGGGGCATCTCATTACTTTCAACTTCGTACAAAATTCTAACAAATATATTAGTCAGCAGACTTACTCCCTATATTGATGACATTCCAGGAGATCATCAATGTGCATTTAGAAGAAACAGGTCTACAACGGATCAGATTTTTAGTATAAGACAGATTTTAGAAAAGAAATGGGAATATAATGGTATTGTACATCAACTATACGTAGACTACAAAAAAACATATGATTCAATTAAGAGGGAGAAGTTATATAGTATCCTGTTGGACTTCGGAATTCCTAAAAAGTTAGTTAGACTTATACGAATGTGTCTAAATGGCACAAAGAGTAGGGTGCGTGTAGGCAAACAGTTTTCGGACACTTTTGAAATCCAGAATGGGTTGAAGCAAGGAGATGCACTATCTCCTCTACTATTTAATTTTGTACTAGAGAATGTCATTAAATCTTTAGAGAACGAGGAAGGCTTACAACTGAATGGTATTAATAAGATGTTAGTTTATGCTGATGATGTAGTACTATTGGCTGATAGCGAGGAGATACTAAAGGACAACTCGCACACACTATTGAGTAACACTAAGAAATTGGGACTGGAAGTAAATATCAATAAAACTAAATATATGGTCACACTTAGAAATACATTATATAATGGAAATGGACGGGGCACGCCGTAGCGTAGTGGTTAAGGCACTGAGCTACAAGCCGGAGGGTCGAGGGTTCAAGTCCCGTTGGGGTCAGGATTTTTAAACTGACCCAAACCCTCTGGCGGCACTATGGCCCTCGGGTCGACTCAGCCTCTAACGGAAATGAGTACCGGAAGCTTGTTCTGGGGGTAAAGGCGGCTGTCACGCAGGGCTGACAACCCGGCTGATGTGAAGTGCCGATTGTCTAGAAAAAGTGGGAGCCTTAACCTCCTAATACCCCAAGGGCCTCCGGGTCTATTGTGGGATCAAAAAAATATGGAAATGGACAGCTAATGACAAATGAGAGAAATTTCGAGGAAGTGGCTGAATTCAAATACCTAGGAACAATAATCACAGGTAGGAATGAGATGCACAAAGAAATTAAACATAGGCTCAATTCTGGAAATGCGTGCTATTATGCATTGCAGAGACTCTTGATGTCCCAACTCCTTTCAAAAAACGTTAAACTGAAAATATATAAAATTATTCTACCAGTTATATTATATTGATGCGAAACATGGACTCTTACTTTAAGGGATCAAAGGGGATTACAAGTATTTGAGAATCAAGTACTTAGGAAAATTTTTGGACCAAAGAGAGATGAACAGACAGGTGAATAGAGAAGACTAGGCCCTACATAACAATGAACTACATGATCTTTATAGGAAGCCAGATATAATAAGAACAGTTAAGTCTCGTAGACTGCGATGGCAGGACATGTTGCACGTATGGGGAATGAAAGACTTGCATGGAAGCTTCTTGTAGGAAAGTCAGAGGGAAAACTCGCAGTTGGTAGACAAGAATGAGGTGGCAGAATAACATTAACAATGATTTGAGGGAAGTAGATTATACAGGGAATGATTGGAAAACATTGCTCAGGATAAGGATGTATGGAGAGCTTATGTCCGCGCGGACATGAACCTACCGGTTCAATAGTGCCAGTGAGTAAGTAAGTAAGTAAGTATGGAGAGCTTAAGTTCGCCAAATTCCTCCGAGTTCGATAATGCCAATTAGCTGCGCAACCTTAAATGCGCAGTTAATACGGTATTTGTGTGATAGAGAATAACTTACTTTCTCGGTAATCTGATCGTCACGCCGGCGTAAGAAATAACACGATGAAACTTTTTTATCCAGCATCCACATATAGTATATCAAGAATGTATATTAGCAACATTTTTTGTTGTCATGAAATTATTTTATTTTGGGGGGGAAAAAAGAAAAAAGCACATCGACTTCTGAGTCAGTTTTTAAACCGTGTAAATTCTGTTCAGGTCCTGCTCAAACACATTTCTTACATGAAACCAAGTATAATATTCGCATCTCCATTCAGTTCTTCGAGGTTTGCATATTGTGACATACAACTTGCACTGTGAATGAAGCCGTATTATCATATTTTTGTCAACAAAAAATATTTTAATCTTATATTTACTTAGGCTTTCACGGCCGAAGTTACTATGATGATCTTGTAGAAGATTTCCGGGCTGTTGGCCGTGGTGTTGAGGCTTGTAGTTCCCCGACGTTTCGCCAGAGACTGCGTCCGGCATCCTTCAAGGGTTTTCTTGCCAGTCTCAAGACAACCCTTGAGGATGCCATTAATTTTTATTAGATTAGACCAAATATTTTTTAGGTCTGTCTTGCCATGAAGAAAAGAGAAGTTTTTACTTTTTCTTAAAGATAATATTTGGCGAAACTTCGGGGAACTACAAGTCTCAAGACCACGGCCAACAGCCCGGAAATCTTCTACAAGATCGTCATATTTTATTTTTATTTGATTAAATACTCGTAATATAATAAATTCTTTGTAATATGCAGTATATAGGCCTAACAAAAAGTACGTATCACAGAACAATTTTGTATTTTTTAATTAAGTGTAAACTTGTGTGAAATAATAATATTCTTTAATTTATAGAGTTTTTTTTACAAGTTGCTATATTTATATTTGTCCACCGCTGTGGTCTCGAGGTAGCGTGAGAGGCTAGGGTGAGTTTTTTTTTTTCGGGTTTGTTCCTCACCTGTAAGACAAATGTCAGGATTAGCTTAAGAGTGCCCCCAACGTGTCCCCCGTGAATGCATTCCGGCCCTCAGCCATCATCATCTATCTCATTTGCAGTCAATCATCCTTCCGGGCTGTGGAAAGGCAAGCGGGAAGCTACCACACCTATAATTCCCTAGTAAAGCTGCAAAGCATAGCATGAAAATGCTATGATTGCAGTGAAAGACCTGCCCTCGGGCATAATTACTATGGGTGGATATTTATATTGTCCCGCGCTGCCGTGGATCGTTTTCACGTTGTTGTCTTCTAATAAAACAATACAGATGATTGCGTAAAAACTCCAAAATAACTTTAATTCTATAAACTCTCAATGACATTTCACTCACAAATTGCTGTAATAATTAATTTAGGTTTAAAGTTTATCTATCACACAATTATATTCAGTCTCTAACGATTTTACATGTCACAGTTACTTCCGGTAACAGTTCACTCTATCGCTGTCACAACACAACTAACTAACTTCAACACTGGCAACAGTTATATAGACCGGCGAAAGGACATTTCTCGGCTCCCAGTCGAGACTCTTCTCTTATGGAAGCTTCTGGCATCGAACCTTCCCGACATGGAAAATAGAAGCTTAGAAAACTCTCCGGAACGGGAGTCAAAACACATCGATCGTTCTGTGCGTAGTGAGTCAACGATTCACTAATCTATTTCCACCAATGCGAGATCAGTGTTCTCGCTGTCACCCGCGAAATTCAAACTCTGCTATTAAGATGCGTCACAATATTTTATCGCCCTTTTAATATGTTGAACTTTCCTAAGAAATTTCCAGATATATTGCCTATACATATCGGCTTCGGTGGTCTAGGGGTTAAGTAGGCCTACCTTGACTCTCTTCGCGAAAATCGCGGGTGCAGGACCTGACCCGGGTAGCTGGATTTTTTAGGATGGAAAAATTCAAGGGACAAGATCTCCGGGAGGGACTTCAAGCTGATGGTCTCGAATCTGAATTTTTTTCAAACTTATAAAAGAACCTCAAGTCTAAAGTAGTGCCTCTGAGCAAACTTCAATCAGCCTTTCTCATCCAAGTAATACTTAGTTGTCTACTAGATGTCTCTTTGAGGCGATGGGCTAACAACATGTCACTAGCTGATATATGTATGAAAATAAGCTTAACTGAATTAGCTGGACTCAAGTTATATGTGAGGATGTGTATGTATAGAGCACTACTACCCACTATTGCATATACTTGGATTTGAGAGAAGGTAATAAAATCTTTGAAGTTTACATCTACGTGCGGACCAGACCAAGTCCGACTAAATTCGCTAATATATCTGACAGAATTCGAAAGGAATTCTTAAATACTTTTAATTCATACAGTGTAAAATATTTTATTTCATATTATATCGCAATAGTTTTTAGTATGTAGATATTAACTTTCACGGTATTAACAACTGATGAAAATGAAATCCCTAAAATATGCTCAGAATGAATTTCTCACACATAACGTTGAAGTTGTAGCGAACTAAATTAATTAGGGCACTTTATGAATTATTATATACAGCTGTATTATTAACATATCTAATATATAACAATGTTTGTTTGTTTGTTTGTTTATTCGTATTTTATGCGCGGCCATACCGTTGATCCGATTGTGACGGGGCTTTTTGCAAAATGTTCAGGAGATTCCCGGGATGAACATAGGCTATAAGAGAGTTGTGATCCTCACCTCCTATACCCTTAAAAATCGCCCTTTTTAGTAAAAACATGAAAAAAGTAGCTCTTTGGACGCTTAAATGGCTTACGCTGCCTAAACCATAACAAATACACAACATTAATATACACAGAATTGAATATCTCAAAAAACTCTACAAAAAATCCGCGACACCTTATGTTTATCTCTTACAGATAACTCACAATAACCATTTTTATCTTTCATTGATGCCAAGAAGATCGAGACAAGTACGTAGATTCCTGTGCAAGCATTGCAGCACATGACGGGTATTCTTTTACGGATAACTCGCAATAACGAATTTTGTCTTTTAGCTCATTTATGCCAAGAAGATCGAGATAAGTAGATTTTCGAGCAATACTGGGTAATCAGCACGGGGAATCTTAAAATAATTACGATATACATTTATAATTATTTTTCATTTTACTTATTCAACAAATCATAAGAAGTGCATTAATTTTCGTCTTTTAGATCATTTATGCCAAGAAGTTCGGGATGAGTAGAATCCCGGACAACGGCGGGTACACAACACGGGGTATCTAAAAATAATTACGATATATTTTTTTATTTAACTTATTTAACTAAACATATTAATTTTCGTATGTCAGCTCATTTATGTCAAGAAGATCGGGATAAGTAGAATTCCGGGCAACACCGAGTAATCAGCTCGGGGTATCTAAAAAATATGAATTTATAATTTTTTTCCTTTTACTTATTCAATTAAACATAAAATAACTTTCATTTATTTAGGTGTAGCAGCGCACACCGGGTATTAGCTAGTTATTTTATTAAACGTTAAATATTTCTTGGTGTTATTAGTACAATCCCTCAAATAAGTAAGGTATGTTATGAAAGAAGGTTGTTGATGGCAAACTGTGGCTTACAGCACCTCTAGCAAACACCATAATGTCAGCCTTTTGAACTGGAAGTACACGTAATGATACGCTTTTTAAAAGTGGCCACCAAAGCGAGCGAATTCTCAAATTCAAATAAACCTTTTAGAACGTAAACACAGACGCAATATCCGCGTACACAAAATGAACATTTCACAGCATTTTATGTTTGTTATTGCATGAAAGAATTTAAATTAACACTGTGTTAATATACAGAGTGAGGGCGAATTTACAGATAAGTTCATCAAGAAACTCCATACAAAAAATTATACTAGGACATTTGATAAGTAGCTAGGCCTAATGGCAACACTGCTATAACTTCACAAAATATTTATTTAGATTAATTGTGACATTAAAAACATCATTTATAGTTTCTTGTCAAGTCAACTATTCGTTTCCAAATCCTTGAAAGACGGAGCATTCCATCTGCAGCAACATGTCTGGATATTTCTTTCAACTGATCGATCTAGAGCTTTCTGAGTAACAACTCTTGATTGAAATCGAATGCCTCGTAGAGGTTCATTGATCTTTATGAATAAGTCATAGTCACAAGGGCTCAGTGTCCGGTGAATTTATTGAATGTTCCCAATTCCAGTTCTAAAACAATACACTGTGCATCATTTTAGGGCGGTATTACTGACTAAATGTGAGAAACAATGAATGTATTCACAAATTATTGTTATTTCAAGACTTCCAATATTACAGATTTATAGAACAAAGACTGATCAACAACATACTAGAAGTTTACACTGGTCACCACTAGGATCGCTGATTTACAACAGTGTTGCCATTACTTATCGAATGCCTTAGTATTATTTTTATTTAAGAAAGTTTTATACGACTAAATAATTTATTTTGTTCAGCAGGTTTTAAATGTACTGTATACTACATATTCCTATGTCCAATATTAAGTTTTGATTCTCTTCCTCCATTCATCTCTATTCTTCCAGTCATCATCCTGCAGTCCCTTGCCCTTCATCAAATCTATAATTCCCTCTACCCATGTCTTCTTAGGTCTCCCTCTTCTTTTCCTACGATTTGGAACCCACTCCAAACTCATAAGTCGCAAATTATCTTCTTTCATCCTCTTCCCATGTCCAAATCTTTGTAATTGTTTATGTCCCACTAATTGTACAATTCTTTTCGTTAAGTTCATTTTTATCGGATAATACTTTTTCTGATCTTGTCTAATTTAGAGCATCGTGCGGATCTTAAAAATATCAATTTGTATAGATTGCAATTTGGACTTTAATTTGCAATTATAGTGCTCGTTTCTGCTCCATAGGTCATTAAACTTCTTAATATTGATTTATAAAAATGTATAGATTTTAGTTTCTTTAAACATCTTTTGTCCACAAAATTCCATTAAACATTGCTATTGAAGATCAACCTTTAACTATTCTTTTTTGTTATTTCCCAATCATTGTTTCCATTTTAATTAATTTATACTCCCAAAATTTTAATTTTGTTATTTTACTAAATAACTTCAGTGTAATAAAATGTGAACACACGTTGCTCTAGCAGAATCATTTTTAAAACATGTATCGAATTTGCGATCTTATAATTAACAAGAAAATGTATAGCTCTCCCATTCAGATTCCGGGAGGGAACTAGTTCAGGGAATTCATGGTAAACGTTTAAACATGGGGTCATGTTCTGAGGAACGTCGAATTTTAGACAGTATGTAGTTGTGGGACGGAAATATAAAAACGGAAATTAGATAAATCTCTCTTGGATATTGTCGCTTTACAGGGAAGTTTGTTTGCCAGGAGAGGTAGCCAAAAAACCAGAAAAGTTTACATTAAATGGTGTTGCTACGGCACCAGAATTCTGAGCAAGTTTTTATAGTCAGAAGGAGGATCCTCTTAGCCATCTCAGATGCTAAGATAGTTAGCGGTGGATGTCATACATTATTATAAAGAATAAACGATATGATTTTCTTCTTCTTCGTCACGGCTTAGGCTTATTTACTAGCTTGTTCCGGCTCCAAATTGCTGCTGTTTCCATCTTTTCTTTGGTCTTCCCAAACTTCTTCTTCCTCGTGGTGAATAGTTATATGCTGCTTTTGGTATTCTATTATCAGTCATCCTTGCTAAATTTTCTTTCCAGTTTGTTCTATATTTCACTATTGGTGTGTTTAATTCTTCTTCTTTTAGTTATTGTCTTATTTCTGTGTTGTGTTTTTGTCAGTTATTTGGTATGATTTTGCAATCGTAAATATACTGGGTCCCACAGAGGGATGATATCATAGAAGAATTAGAATGTGTATATGATAGGCTTTCATGATATATGAAAACTGTCTTAGGAGAATTTAATGTAAAAATGGGACGGGAATATATTATTCAGGCCAACTATAGGCAAATTCAGTCTTCATGGAGATAGTAGAGATTAAAGGGATTAGGTCATAAAATAATCTTATTGTTCAGAGCACAGCATTTCAATAAGAGAATATTCATAAATACAAAAGAAAGTACCCAGATGGTGAAAAGCGATACTAGATAGATAATATATTAGTAAATCAACGCTGGGTTAGTAGCATTATCAGTTAAGGGGACAGATTGAAATTTGAACCATAATCTGGCTAGGATGAAAATGAGAGAAAGGTTATGATTGCGAGAGAAACAAATCCTTGAGATGACTGAAACATTTGAATTTAAAAATCTTGAACAATATGAACTGCGGCAAGAATACCAGATAAAAATTGCTAATCTATTTTAATTACTGGAATGTTCAGATGAAGATGTGGCAGCCGGAGAATCTGTATAAATAGAGAATGCGAGACTATAAAATATAATCTTACACTATCAACATCAGAAAGAGTAGGTTATTTAAACAAGATGTAAAATAAATGGTTTTATGAGAAATCTACCGACATTGTAAAGAAAATAACGTTAGCAAAAATGTATTGTTTACATGACCCAAATAAAGTAAATCTAGAACAAATGGGCAACATCAGATGGGGAATTGCAGTATTTTTCTTCTTCTTGTATCTTGTAAGCCAATGTTTCCCCTAACAGAGATTTAGGCGCTCTCCCCCTACAGGGAAGAATTTGAACCATACTGATTTAGTTACACTTGTTTTCGTATAGATGTCATTTGAGTGGTCCGTGGTCAGCGTTCTGTCCCATACTGACATCTAGGAAACCAATATAGTACTAGGACGGGAAAATTCGGTAAATTTTGCGCTTATCGATCTTTTACGAGCCTGAAAATCTCGGGACCCACGGCTTAAAGTTCCTCCCGGAGGACTTGCTCCTTGGATTTTTACATTCTAAAAAATCTATCGACCCCGGCCGGGTTTGAACCCGCGACCCTCGGGACCAGAGGCAAGGAACATAATCACTAGTCCACCGCGGCCGATTTTTTAAAGAATAAAAAACAGAGAATATTGAAAGAGAGGCTCCATTATCTCGTAAAGAATGTAACAATAGGAACATTAGAGAATTAGAAAGGAAAGAGCTTCAGGCCAGAACAAACAATTACGATTGAATATGGGGATATGATTGCAGATTCCCGTAGTATATTAAATAAATGGAAACATTACTTTCATCAGCTATTAAATGTATATGCAGGACAGGGTATTGAGAATCATTTACAGATAGCAGAAATATTATTACAGAGCCAAGGGCATTAGAAGTTGAAATGGGAATAGAAAAATTAAAGATGCATATAATCATCAAATTCAGAAATGAACCTAGCACTGGTAAAGTCAGGGGAGAAAAATTGATGGACAAGATATATAGGTTGCTTAGTGTGATTTGGGGAAAATAGGATCTTCCAAATAAATGGAAAGAATCAGTTATCGACCCAATCTTTAAGAAAGGAGATTAAACTGATTGCAATAACTCAAGGGCTCTCATTATTTTAATGTTCGTACAAAATTCTAACAAATATGTTAGTATCCTGATTTACTCCCTATTTTGACGACGTAATAGGTGTTTATCAATGTGGATATAGAAAAAATAAACCTACAATATATCAGATTACACTGAACCTTTGGCATGAGTTCCCTGAAGTAGTCTCCGCCCGGAGAACCGAATGGGGAACTATTTGACCTCCGGAAAATTTTACCCCAGTTAAACCCATGTCCGCATTTCTTGACGGTTGTATTTTTACGGTGAAAGATCGTCACTCCTTCGACCAAGGTACTTTTTTCGTCTGGCTTATCACCTTCGACCAGTCCGGCATGGCAGCAATGCTACCGCCGGCATAGCTCTCGGGTATCAGATTACACTGAGCAATAAAAAATAAACTTTTTTTTATCTCAGAAAGAAAAATATGTGATTCGGATAGTATTTTTTTCTCCTGAATACAAATATGATATCGGGTTTTCTCCCTCACGCAAGGTTTCCCAGAGACAGGCATTTATAATTTCAAACACTTCAATATTTTGTACATTCGTAACTACAACATTCGGACTCACCTAGAAAGTAAGAAATGACGATTTTCTGCTATATTTTGCCTGTGAAGCATCCCTCTTGATGGTTCAACAATAATCGGCCAGCATATTAGGATTCCATTTGCCTTGATATCTCTTTTCCATAGCTGAAATCTCCTGAGTTAACTCATTTGGTTTTATTTTACAATGGACAAATGGACGAAAAATCGTATATTAAAAAATAATTATTTTTAATCCATTAATTGAAATTGAAATAAAAAAACTGTGGGTGATGGAGAAATTCCGAATACATATTTGAAAACACGATAAAAACTGCATTAAGTACAACTATTGGAACTCATGAGACAAAAAATCATGTTGACCAGTGTAATTAATACAGAGTAGATTTTAGAACAGAAATAGCAATATAATAACATGGTACATCAATTATATGTAGTATTAAAAATGTACAACTAAATTTAGAGGAAGAATTTGTATAATATCCTGCTGGAATTCGGAATTCCTAAAAGCTAGTTAGACTTATTCCAGTGTGTCTAAATAGAACAAAGAGTAAGGTGTGGATAGGCAAACAGTTTTCAGATTATTTCACAATGAATTAAGGAAGGAGATGCACTATATCCTCTATTGATCAATTTTATGCTAGAGCATGACATTAAATCTCTATAAGATAAAGAAGGCGTACATCTTTTTGGCAGTAATAAGCTGTTAATATATGCTGTGATATAGTATTGTTAGGCGATAGGGAGGAGATATCAAGGAAAAGATTCACATTATATTTAGTAACACTAATGAATTGGGGCTGGAAGGAAACATCAATAAATCTAAATATATGAACACGTTTAAAAATGCATTACATGATGGAAATGGAAAGATAATGGGAAGTGGGGAACATTTTGAAGAAGTGGCTGAATTAAAATACCTAGGAACAATAATTACAAACATGAATGAGGTGCAGAAAAAATTAAACACAGGCTGAATTCTGGAAATCGATGCCATTACTCTTTACGGGGAACCAATTTCTCTCATAAAACGTTAAACTGAAAAGTAAATGAGACTGTAAATTCTTCCACTATATTATATGGATGCAAAATATGTAGTCTTTCTTTGAGGGAGGAGAAATTATTACGAGTCTTTGAGAATAAAGCTTTTAGGATAATTTTTAGACCAAACAGAGATGAATAGACAGGCGAATGGAGAAGACTGGAAATCATTGAATTACATGATATTTATGGTAAACCAGATGTAATAAGAAAAGTTTGTCTTGTAGACTACAATGAGGAGGACATATGGCACGAATGGGGAATAAAAGAGGGTATGAAAACTTTGTAGGAAAATGAGAGGACAAAGCCCAGTGGGCAGGCTAAGAATAAGGTGGGAGAATAACATTAACCATGATTTGAGTTACGTGAATTATACAGAAAATGATTGGAAAAATTAGCATAGGAAATTAAATGTACGGGTTGTATAGTGCCAGTGAATTTATGATGATGATGATTATTATTATTATTATTATTATTATTATTATTATTATTATTAGTGGAATGCAGGCTTTCACGGCCGGTAATCATGGTAATAAAAGATTCCGGGCTATGTGGCCGTGGTCTATAACTGGCGTTTCTTCCAGACGTTTCTCCCTCAACTGCGGAGGGCATCTTCAGTGGCGAGCGCTTCCAGCTGTTGTTTCCCTGTCGTAGACTCGATTCGTAGTCGAGTCTACGACAGGGAAACAACAGCTGGAAGCGCTCGCCACTGAAGATGCCCTCCGCAGTTGAGGGAGAAACGTCTGGAAGAAACGCCAGTTATAGACCACGGCCACATAGCCCGGAATCTTTTATTACCATATTATTATTATTGTTATAACATCCCCCCAAGGATGTTTCTTATCACCACTTATTTTTAAATGTATTTCGATATAAGTAAATATGAGGTATTGGGAATTGACATTGAAAGTAATTATTACTTATATTACCTATTATTTTCAGATGATCAAATCATTATTACACTATACACAGATGATTCATCATACATGATTGGGGAATGAATTGAGGGATATGTGAAATGTGGGATTACTATTTAATATAAATAGAACACAATATTTATCAATTAATATTAATGAACAATGTCTTACATAATCAGTTATAGACTGTCAAGAAATTTAAAAATCTAGCACTATTCTTAGAAAAATAAGTTAGAAATAAAAAATGACAAATGGATGGAGTGTACCGTAATTTGCATGCTGAACTCCATATTATGAAGTAAAAATATGTTTAAAGAACAAAGAAATGTACCTATAAGCCTGTTCTAGAAGTAACTTATTATGTTATATGGATCAGAGACATGGACAATTAAAGGTGGCAAGCTAACATGTTATTAGCAACAGAGATGGATTACTGGAGAAGATCATCTCGGAAATCCAGATTACAAAAACATAGAAACGTTGAAATCAGAAGAATTATGCAATTTGAAACAAATCGAAAGAAATGTGTCATACAAGATTGAAGACGATTAAGATGGTACCGACACCTCAAGAGGATGCAATCGGATAGAATCCCTAATAATTTCTTGGAACGGCGAATAAATGGATAAAGAAGAAGGTGAAGACCTAAAGAGGGTTGAATGGATTGAATAACAAGCAGTATGGGCGAACTAGGATTTATTTGTATTTATTTATTTATCTTACATGATGGAATTAAGACCGTAAGATCTTCTCTTCTACTTCCCAGGGTTAAATTATACATACAATAAGAATTATGATTGATACATAATATATATAGACTACACAATATAAAGTTGACAAGGGTACGAAAGAAAAATAGTAATAATAATAATAACAAAAGTAATAACCCATAATTTGATTAAGTATATGGCTTGGTAAAGAGAGTTTAAAATATAACGGAATAATAAAAGTATACATGGAACACGGTTATATATTATATTGACTAAGGAAATATGAAGTGAGTTTCTTTTAAACTGTTTTTGAGTCGGGCAGTCCTTGATATATGTGGGGAGGGAATTCCAGAGTCGGGTGGCTGAAACAAGGAAGGATGAGGAATAGTGAGATGCTCGATGTACAGGACTTACAGATGATGATGTTCAGGGCCGCTACAAATGCAGAAAGCGAATTTCTTGAGGGTGACTGAAAATCATTGCATTGTAGATAAATTCCGAATTTTTTAAAATATTACTGGTATAATAATAATAATAATAATAATAATAATAATAATAATAATAAACTTAATATGGAAATATCAATTAACAAAACTAAAATTAGGCATTTCATGGGAAGGACCCCATACAAAGTAAAATCTGTCTCCAGAATAATTTTAGAGAGATCTAATCAATTTAAATACCTTGGATATTATCTCTCTATCTGGGATGAAAAAGATATCCCTGAAAAAATTACTAGTTATAATAAAAGTTTAGGAATTATTAATCAAGTTATGAAACCATCCCTTGTACAAAAAAACACCAGATTACGTTTATATAACACTTGGCTAGAGCAGTGTTGACCTATGGTAGTGAAGCATGGACACTAAAAAGACAACATGAAAGCAGAATAACGGCTTGTGAAATGAGATTCATGCGCAGAACAGCGGGTTACACCAGATGGGATCGGAAAAGGAACACCGACATCTTAAAAGAATTGAAGACTACGCCAATTTTGGAATATATTAAACAGTACCAACTAAATTGGAAACACCATCTTGAAAGAATGACTTCAAATCGGATCCCCAAAGCTGTTTATAATTATATACCAAGGACGAAGATCACTGGGCCGTCCTATGAAACGCTGGAGGGAAAATTTTCTATAGGATCGTAACAGGCCTTGGCCTAATACTTGGAAGGAAGAAGAAGAAGATAATAATAATAATAATAATAATAATAATAATAATAATAATAATAATAATAATAACAACAATAATATTAATAATAATAATAATAATAATAATATAATAATAATTATTATTATTATTATTATTATTATTATTATTATTATTATTATTATTATTATTATTATTATTATTATTATTATTATTATTATTATTATTATTATTATTATTATTATTATTATTATGTGTGGCTGCGATAATCCTAGACCACCGATTTTGCAAGGTCACTTTATAAAATTGGATAATCATAGTAGACATATATAATATTGATGAAGTTTTTAATTATTTATTTCTATGTCCGTTTAACTGCAGGATGGTTTGCCATGATATCATTTGAACTAAACGAGATTTAAGTTATATCTCGTCCTTTTTTCCTTGCTTTTCAAAACTAGCAAGCGTTCATGACTATGATGTTCATAAAAGTTTAGGTTGGGAGATAAGAATAATAGTGTGTGGAAAATGTTTCACACGAGAAGTGTGCACAACTTTCTGCCCATAAGTTTGCATCTTTTCTTGCGTTCTAACACTAAACTATAACATACAGTCAGAACTATCTCAGACAAGATCCTTTGTTTACTCTGCTTTAAAATACTTTTACAATGTTTCAAAGAAACTGACAACTTCACGAATAAAAAATACGGAACTATAATACTATTTTATTTATTTCATTTTAGAATTAAGACCTTCAGATCTTCACTTCTTCTCAGGCACAATAATAGAGAGAGGTTTGCCCAAAATGTGCACTAATGCATAATTGTGTCGCTGCAGAATTAATATTTAGAGGAACTTCGAATAATGTGGACCCCTATTTTCAATGTATTGTCTTTCTTCTTTTAATTAAGGGATTTGAATTTTGTTTAATTACAGTGATTATCATAAGTAATGCCACGAGTGATTTCCAAATTATCGATAAATTCACGACTCACGAAGTGAGGAGTGAATTTATCTAGAGAATTTGGAAATCAAGAGTGGCATTTGTTAGGACTATTTAACGAATAAAATTAAGCTGTTTACTCACAAATCATTATTTAACTATAGTTATTTTAAAACATTTATATATTTAATGTAAACGGCGATGTTTGGAAACAAATGAGAAACGATAGGTACGCTTCTACTGCTTCTTTTGTTTATCACTGCAACCAGATCATACTATTTATTGCCAAAGGAACGCAATATTGTAAGGAGGAGCTTTCTTTAATATGGTAATTATAACACTGATAAATATTTGGTGAAACACGACTCTGATTGGTTGTAAAACAGAAATCATTGAAACGTGATTGGTCATTGACTCCCATTTGGGGCATGAGTTAAATAGTCATTAGTATCATAATTATGAAATACCTTTGTTATTTTATTCAAATGTGGAAACATCTTCATAATTTATATTTTTTTTTTACATTACAAGAACGGTCCATTTTAACCTCCATATTCGGTTAAGTGGACCCCAGAGTCCATTCTAGCCCTAGCTTTTAGACTATTTTTAAGTTTATTTACTCAATTAATTTATACAGACAGGCATAAATTAATCTGAAAGTATTTATGGCTCATCGTAATTAAAAAAGCATTGATATTTTTAATGTTTTAAAAAATTATTTTTATTATAACGTTCGCACGTCATTCATCTGCAGACAGCAACGGTCTTTGGGTTTAGTAGAATCACAAGGTTATTAAATTAATTAAGTGCATGGTTTTTACAGATAGCATCATCGTTCATAAAATATATGTATTCGTGTAAAGTGACCCAGGTCAACTTTAACCGCTTCATGGAGGGTCCACATTAACCGAACCCCTTTGTTATGTTCAATTATTTTATACAGCAGCCATATCAGATAATATAAACGAGACCCATCAGTATATTAAAATAGTATCTATGTAATATAGTCTATTTAGGAGATTATTCAATATTTATAATATTCAATAGCGGAATTTAAGAATTAATTCTTTGCTTGAAAAAATTTCAAATGATCGTTTTCATAAATATCACAAATAAACCGTTCTTCGCACAATGGATAAAATAAACTGGAGTCTTGAACACGTCAAAATTGATGAGGGGAAGAAGTTAAAATATTTTCTGTTCGATGGCAGCACCAACTAAAAAAGACATTAACAGGGAACACACAACCCGAAGAGTCCACATTACCCGAACCTCCTCTACATAAATGAATGTGAGTCTGCCTGTCCTTTATGGAATTAAAAACTACTTGACCGTTTTGAATGGGGTTTTTTACCATCATTTTGATCAATTTTCTGGGACATAAACAGCATATAACATATCACTGTACGTACTATAGGGCCGGAGCTAAAGAAAAGAAAGTGTATCGTTGCACTAAAAAAGTAAATTTTTGGACGCTTAAATGGCTTACGCTACCTAATCTATAACAAATGCACGAAATTAATATACACAGAATTGAATATCTAAAAAAAGTCTATATTTTACGGATAACTCACATTAACAAATTTTGTCATTCAGCTCATTGATGCCAAGAAGATCGGGATAAGCACATTCCAGGGCAATGCCGTGTAATCAGCACGGGATATTTAAAAATAATTACGATATAAATCTATAATTATGTTTATTTTTACCTATTCAACTAACTAACTAACTCTCTGTCACTATCGAACCCGTAGGTTCATGCCTCGCAGACATAAGCTCTTCATATATCCCTATCCTGAGATGTTCTCCAATCATTCCCTGTATAATCTACTTACCTCAAATCATAGTTAATGCTATTCTCCCACTTCATTCTTGGTCTACCTACTGGGCGTTTTCCTTCTGGTTTTCCTACAAGAAGCTTCCATGCACGTCTTTCATTCCCCATTCGTGCCACATGTCCTGCCCACCGCAGTCTACGAAACTTAACTGTTCTTATTATATCTGGCTTCCTATAAAGACCATGTAATTCACTGTTATGTAGTCTTCTCCATTCACCTGTCTGTTCATCTCTCTTTGGTCCAAAAATTTTCCTAAGAACTTTATTCTCAAATACTCGTAATCTCCTTTCCTCCCTTAAAGTAAGAGTCCATGTTTCGCATCCATATAATATAACTGGTAGAATCATAGTTTTATTTATTTTCAGTTTAACGTTTTTTGAAATGAGTTCGGACGTCAGGAGTCTCTGTAATGCATAATAGCACGCATTTCCAGAATTGAGCCTATGTTTAATTTCTTTGTGCATCTCATTCCTGTTTACTAAAGCAGACGATGTACTTATTCAACTAAACAAAAAAATTAATGTGTTTAGGTGTAGCATCGCATGCCGGGTATTAGCTAGTAGCCTATATAATATTATTTTGAAACTCAATAAACAATGAAAATATAACTTAGCTTCAGAATTAACTTTTCATTAGGTGGAAACACTTTCATCATTTCTCTCGAGGGAAACATATTCGTCTGCTTTAGCGTGAAAAAAATGAGAGCGAGAGCGACATCGTCCAGGCATGCGCTGATGTGTACACCACTATAGAGATCGTGGCTGCTCTTTTACCATTTAACCCTTAAATTGGCAATATATCCTATAGGATACATCAGTTAATTTAATTTAATATATACGTATATAAAAAATGAGATACCTTCGGAGGACTGCAGGATACACACTACTAGATCACAAAAAAAAGAAGAATCTTAGAAGAATTACACATGGAACCTTTAGAAAACAAAATTTCTGATTATAAGTCAATATGGATGCAACATGTTCATCGAATGGAAGATCACAGAATACCCAAACAAATGCTAAGATATCAACCTGCAGGAAGAAGAAGACCAGGACGTCCACTCAAAAGACTTTTGGATGGTGTTTCTCTTGAGGCCGAAACAGGTCAACAAATGGCCTAAATTCGTGAATGTACTATGATGATGATGATGATGTATATAAAAAAGTCTGTCTGTTTGTCCTTTATGCGCTGCCATACATTTTATCGGATTATGATGCGGCTTTTTGCAAAATTTTCAGGAGTTTGCCGGGTTTTAGGCTATAAAAGAGATGTGATACTCAACCCCTTTTACCCTTTGTAGAGAAAAAGTATCTTTCGGAACTTTTTGGACGATTAAATGAATTACGCTGCCTAAACCATAACATATACACCAAATGAATGTACACAGAAATTGAATATTTAAAAAAATCTACGAAATGTCCGCGACAACATATGTCTATCTTTTTACGGATAACTCATGTAACCATTTTTATAATACAGCCCATTCATGCCAAAAAGATCGGGATAATAGATTCCCGGGCAACGCCGGGTAATCAGAATGGGGTACCTAAAAATAATTACGATATAAATTTAGAATTATTTTTCTTTTTACTTATTCAACTAAACATAAAAACACATTTCTTTCATTTAGGCATATCAGCGCATGCTGGGTATTATCAAGTATCTTTAATAAAACAGAAGAAAACGAACGAGTAGAAATTACTTAAATTTGTATCAAATTACACTGTATACCTAATAATAACAGTTGTGGATGATTTCGTTTTCACTGCGGTCCGCCACGTTTAAATGACTCGAGAAAAGTTGTGATTTGCCAATTTAAGGGTTAAACCTTGCCTTTCTTCTCCTGCATCCTTCGTCCCTCCTAGTGAAATTTGGGGTCACAAGTCCGACTGGCGTTCTTGATTATTTCAACGCGTCAGAAAACAGAAATATCTGGACGCGCATTTGTTTGAGTGCTACTTAATAATAATAATAATAATAATAATAATAATAATAATAATAATAATAATAATAATAATAAAAACAATAAAGATAAAAACATAATAAAAATAATGATAATGATGATAATAATAATAATAGTAAAGAAAAGTGCACGAATGTGCATAGTATCATATACATTGTACATGTTAAGTTTCTTTGTTGTGGGATGTTATTGATTTGGTCCTTTCTTTGCACCATTGGATGTGATATTTTCTTCACACTCTTCGCCGCGCCGTGCAGTTCGCATACACATTCACTGGTTGGATCATGGAATAGCTTGAGGGTGCATATCTTATGAATAAAACCATGGATGCTGAGCCTAGTTACTGCATGTCGTAGGTTATAGTTTGTTCTGGTCCAGTCTCGATTCAGAAAGGCACCTGACGTATAGAAGTCAGTCTCGATTCAGTCCTCTTGTATGTCCGCTCTTTTTTCTTTCCTTTTCTGGAGTGCTGATTTCCACGCTGCCGTGGCGGGCAGTTGAAGTTGAAGTCTTACGTCTTCTAACAAGAAGGTATCCTTTGCCATTTTATATACTAGTCAGGAGGGGGTGATCCTCGAGACGCATAGGATTTTCTTTAGGAACCATGCCTTTATTTTTTCTATTTCTTCCATGTTGCGCTCTGTTAGATGATTCCATATTAATGTAAGGTCATAGGTTACTCTCGGTGTGATCTATGTGCTACAGATAACTTTTTGGACTTTTGTTTAGTGATATTTAATTTTCACTTGTTTACTGATATCAGATTATCTGTTCTTAGATAATAGGGGTTCATTGACTCCATGGTAAATACCCAGGAACCGCCAGAGATGCTCATAATTTTCATGAAGAGGCTGTGTGAACCCCACTTAAGACCCTATTCACAAAGAAAAATTCTATGGCATAGCTGAGTATCGGACCCAGGTCCTAGGAATAACATTCACACATGCTAACTGTTACACCATAGAAGCTATCCAAACAATTTAAACAAACTAGAATATATACATTTTGATTAGGGAAATATTCCCTTGTGGATTTAATGCTATGCATACAGTTAAGAAAATCGCCAAATTTTACTGCTATTTCATATAACTAACTCACTGGTACTATCGAACCCGTAGGTTTTTGGCCCCATGGACATAAGCTCTCCATACATCTCTATGCTGAGCTAATATTTTCCAATCATCTCCTGTATAACCTACTTCCCTCAAATCATGTTAGTATCATTCTCCCACCTCATTTTTATTCTACCAACTAGACGTTCTTCCTCTGGTTTTCCTAAAATTAGTTTCCATGTAACTCTTTTTAATCTTCATTCGTGCTGCGTGTCCTGCCCATCACAGTCTACGAGACTTAACTCTTCTTATTATGTCTGGTTTCCTATAAAGATGATGTAGCCCACTGCTACATTCTCCATTCGCCTGTCTGTTTATCTCTCTTCGGTACAAAACTTTTCCTAAGACCTTTATTCTCACATACTCGTAATCTTTTCTCTTCTATTAAATTATAAGTCCATGTTTCGCATTCATATAACAGGGAGGATAACTGTTTTATATATTTTCAGTTTAACGTTTTTGAGAGAAGTTGGGACGGCAAGACGCATAATAGCATGGATTTCCAGAATTTGAGCCTATGTTATAGTATATTACGATGCGAGATTGGGAAGTGGTTTTTACAGAATGTAGGAAAAATGTTAAAAATCCGAGCGATAGCGAGGTTTTTAATTTCCGAGATTCTGTAAAACACTTCACAAATGTGCGTTGCACATTACTTTTTTGCGCGAAGGTGTTTTCAAAATAGTAAATAAAAGTAAAATAATATCTTTGTTGGAAATATTTGCATTCATTATAAACAATTGACTAACGTTAACAGTGTGGGCACTATTTATTACTCGAAACAACTGGAGACCGTGAGACTAATTTAGTTATAAAATGGCGGCAAGTACGTATTTATTGTTTTATATTGTTTCAAATAAAGTTCAATTCATTTAAAATGCATTGATTTGTTTCGTATAGTGTAGATTAAAACTACTTTTTGGATTTTTTTGTATATACAATGTATGTAGTATACATAGAGGGCAGTGGCTTTACTTCCTACATGCGTGTAATATGTAATTTACAGTGTAGTTATTTTTATTACGGTAGGCCTATAGTTATTTAGTTGGCAACCCCGGAATGTAGGAAGTTGAATTTTCAATCATGATCACCATTGTTCTAAGTACGACAAAACGCACTATCGCGCAAAAATTTTATTTGTACATCTCGTTCCTAATTGTAATGGTTGTTCCTACGTATTTGAATCCAACCACTCCTTCAAAATATCACTCATTTTTCATAACTGCCCATTTCCATTACATTATACGTGTGATTGTATATTTTGTTTTATTGATGTTTACTTCCAGTCCCAATTTTTAGTGCTACTCATCAGAGTGTGCGTGTTGGCCGTTAGTATCTCCTCGCTATCACATGATAATATTACATCATCAGCATAACGTAACTGCTTTCTAACACCAATGAGTTGTAGGCCTTCTTCTTCCTCTAAAAATCTGATTGCATGCTCTAGTACAAAATGGTAAAACAATTTAATTGTTGTTTCGTAGAAATGTAAGTTAACATAATATGAAGCACGGTTGGTTTCTCTTAAATTAAATAAACTTAATGGCCCAACAGGCCCTTGGCCTACCAACCGGCTCTTGGGCCCACGTTCACATGTCCCATTTCCAGAGGTGGTTGATGTTGCACTCAAGATTGGAATGACATGTGATCAGTATGTAAGAGTCCCCATAGGGGTTATAGCTGGTTTTGTCAATCTTAATTTTTTGTTCTCCAGTCATTGAACTTTTTTTCTATATTATAAAGAAAACAAAATTAAAAAAAAAGTCTTACGAGAAAAAAAAAATTAAATATGCAATAGTAAATTGTATAATATATATATATATATATATATATATATATATATATATAACCATAGAGCGATAGGCCTAGAAGGTCCTTAGCCTACCATAAGTTATAGGCCTAAGTAATTAATTTGGTAAGGCCATGCACGGCGAATACAAGAAGAAAGGTTACCCAGAAAAAACATTGGAATGTTGTCCACCTAGAAGAAAAAAGAAAAGGAGACTACGAAACTCATGGATGCAAGAAATAAGAACTGGAATGGGGACAAGGGGATTGGTGGACATGGAATGGATGGATAGGGACGAGTGGAGAAGGAAAATAAAACTTAAGGCACAATGTGTAAACATTGAAAATGTGTATATCCATAAAATAATGAAAACGCATATTTGTATAAAAAATTAACAGAAAAAGCGTAAGACGTTTTACTTAATTTTAATTATTGTAAAATTAAAAATAATTCCATGTATTAACTAACTTCTCTTGTAAAAATAATAAAACAATATGTATCTCATAATATATCGTATTGGAAAGAAAAATTCCTGTTTTCATCAGTCGAAAAAATGAATGCTTATGGAACTCTAAATTTTAATAAAACTGCCTCTAGGTAGTATTACGTGTGCGTTTCCTTTGTTGGTTTTTACTGTGAGAGCTCGAATTTTCTTGCAGAAAAATACAATAGAACCGTGGGCTACTGTTTACATTGTACTGCACAGTCTAGCCGTAACATTTCACATTATAAATGTATATGTTTGTCTATACTTAATGCAGTTTTTTGCTGCCAGCTTTTCCAACATGTACAGTAAATTGCATTTATGATATTTTTAAATATTTTGAACTACATAACACATTTTCACCCGCATATTTTAGTTTGAATTTCTACAGATTAGTTTGAACATTCCTGGCTATTTTGGGTTTAGGATCTTTCGCAGTATAGTAGATAAGAACTAGAAGACAAACATATTTTAAACACGGTATTCTTGGGGCAACTTCAATCAAAAGTTCTTGCGGAATTTGAGTGGTAAATATACGGTTTTCAGTTCTATAGTTTATTATTTCAATGCTTTATAGCTATGGCGAGTATTGCCTTAATTGCATCTTCTTCTTCTTCTTCCTTTCATGTGATAGACCTAGTGGTCTGTTACGGTCTCAATCCAACGTTTGAAGGGTCTGCCCAAAGATCTCTTGCCTGGTGGCTGGTAATTTAAGATCTGACGTGATATTCTTGTTCTGCTCATTCTTCGTACGTGAGATTTCCAGTTTTTTCTGTATTTTTTTACATATTCCATGACTGATTCTGTTTGTAATTCTTTGAGAATCTCAGAATTCCTTTTATGGTCTGTCTTTGAATAGCCCGCAGTACGTCTCATAAATTTCATTTCTGCCGCAGTTAGTTTTTGTTCATCTACACTGCGAATTGTCCAGGCCTCACTGCCGTAACATAATATGGGTCTGGCCAGTGTTTATAAATTCTAGTTCGTGTGTGTTGCTGTACTGTGTTTGGCTTGAAAATATTATTTATAATTCCTGTTACTCTGTTAAATTTTATAATTTTTTGTCTAAAATCTTTTTCTTCTTCGTATGAAACTAGGTATCCGAGATAGTTAAATGTGTTAGTTTGTTCTAATATTTTAATATCAATAACAATTTTACTGCGAATTGGGTCTTTTCCTAGGAAAGCCATGACTTTAGATTTTTATGTTGAGATTTCCATGTTGTAGTTTATTGCAATTTCGTGAAAAGAGAGGACTGAACGTTGTAGGTCATCTTCTGAATTCGCTATAAACACAATGTCATCTGCAAATAATATGGTGTCTAAATTATATAATCTATTAAGTGGTATACTGCGCTTAATTATGTATTATTATTAATAATAATAATAATAATAACAATAATAATAATAATCATCATCATCATCCGGTATCATGGCAGCTGCCGTCGTCTTCCTGAAACGAAACGCCATTCCTCTCTGTCCATCCATTGATCTTCCTCCAATCCTTTGATATTCATAGCCGTTTGTACCCCTTCTATTCAAGTTTTCTTCGGTCTACCTCTCTTCTTCCTTTCCATTGGGATCCATTCTATAACAATTTTAGGCAATCGTTGCTCTGGCATTCTTTTGACATGACCATACCACTGTAATCTTTTATTTTCTATAATGTCTGTGATGTCGGTTCCTTTTGAACACCCATAATTTCCCTTATTTCTTTATTTCGTATTCTAATCATTCTAGATTTTCCAGCTGATCTTCTTAAAACATCCATTTCTGTACTTAAAATTATTTTCATTTCCCTGGTAGGAATTTGCCAAACTTCTGCACCATATTTTAAAATGCTCTGAATTATGGTTTGATATATAAGTAATTTTCTATTTTTGTAATATAATAATAATAATAATAATAATAATAATAATAATAATAATAATAATAATAATAATAATAATAATAATAATAATAATAATAATGATTTGTTTATTCTGGCAGAGTTAAGGTCATAAGGCTTTCTCTTCCACTCTACCAGCACAAATAGACAAATACATGTTTACAGTACAGATTATTTATCAATATGCTACGTTAATTATAAAAAGTTAAAAGATATTAAAAGTTGCAGTGTAAATCTAATGTACAAACAACAAATTATACTATAAACATAATAAATATATTATTAATAATAGTAGAAATATTATGAATAAAACGAGAAACATCAATTAATACATATACCTTACACTGGTAATGATCAGGCTAAAGTTAGAGTAAATATAAATTTAGATTTCTTTTAAAAGATGCTTACTTCCGGCAGCCCCTGATTTCATGTGGTAATAAATTCCAGTTGCGAGAAGTGGCGATTTTACTGCAGTTCATAAGTGACGTGGGAAAAGGGAAATTTTGTTTTGTATTTTCTGATGAAGATAATAATACACAGTTACAATGTTAGCAATTGTGACCGATAATGTAAACCAAATGGCTGTATATGGGGTTATGTCTTTGTATGGTACAGCTAAAGATATTCTAATTACACAATGAAAATTGTATAAAATTGGCCATTCATTTAGCTTAAGGAATGATCTGAATTTTAATGGTTCATATCTCGTTATCAAAGGTACATCTTAACACACACAAATAATAATAATAATAATAATAATAATATTTTATTCTGTCAGATTTAAGGTCATACGACCTTATGTTACACTCAACTGGAACTATAAACAGTGGCAAGTATAAACAAGAGCAAGATTCAGACTTATAGACAAAGTATACTTCGGTGGAACATAAAAGTTGCGCACTGACTGTTCGGAACATATAAGTTCACATACTACTGCACTGGATACTGTGACGCGTCGTATAGCGACGTTTAAATTACGCGAGTCTCGCATTGGTTAGAATAGATTTGCGAGTCCCCGACTCGCGAGTCGATGGACCCGCGGATATCACCGAAATGTCTGGGCTGTCAATCCAAAAAAAAATCCAGATTCTCTGAACGTACCATCTATTTCGGGAATCATCGATGATCAGAGGTTTCGACACTAGAACAGTCACCATTGGTGGTCGAGAAATTTCCTCCATCTATATAATCTGCTGCTGTTTTTGTCAGCGAGAAGCGAAGGTAAAGTGTAAGAGAAATTGTAGTGAGCGGATTCATTAGAGCCTTCAAATAATTGCATGGGAGATAATCTTTTAATCAAGATTAATTGGTGTTATTAATTTGATTAACAGTTTATTGATAATTTGTAGAAGTAATTTGTGAGATTTTACTGGAAATCTATGTGGATTATTTACTTCCTGAAGTAAGTGAACACGAACCAGATCTCATCTGCTACAATACTAAACAACACAGTTCAGCAATGTTTCTCTAACAAGAAGGTACAGAGAACTATTCTAACTCCCTTCTTTCTGATGTCATGTAGAATGGTTATATCAATCACACGCTGATATCGTGTTTACGAAGGTATTGTTCCATCTCTACTAATATGGCATGCTTCTTGTGTGCCAACTAATAAGAGAACTATCTCTCATGAAAAATGAGATCACCTTGAACTTTCACTGTGTGTTAAATTCTCCAGCAATGCTATATTTCAGAGTGTTTCGGGACGCAGTTTCTGGGGACTTATTATTTATAATAATAATAATAATAATAATAATAATAATAATAATAATAATAATAATAATAATAATAATAATAATAATAATAATAATAATAATAATAATGTTTTATTTATTCTGGCAGAGTTAAGGCCATAAGGCCTTCTCTTCCACTCAACCAGCACAAATACAAATAAATATTTTACAAATATAGATATACACTATACTAATTATAAACAGTTAAAGATACATTAAATGTAGCAATCTAAATTTCATGTACAAACAACATTTTATACGATAATAACAACAATAATAATAATATAATGATGATGATAATAATAATTATAATAATAGTATGAATATGATAAATTATACGAGAAACACCAATTCATATATATATATATATATATATATATATATATCTTACACTGGGTAATGATGAAGTCGAGGTTAGAGCAAATATAAATTTAGATTTATTTTAAAAGTTGCCAATGTCCGGCAACCCCTTATTTCTTGTGGTAAGGAATTCCAGTTGCGAGAAGTGAAGATGGTATATGACATGGAGTGATGTGATGTCCTATGTTGCGGTATGTTAAGGAAGAGACTATGTTGTGATATTGTGTTTAAGTTATGGTTTGAGGATAGATACTGGAAACGAGATGATAAATAATTGGGAAACAAGGTATGTAGGATCTTAAATAAGAGAATTAGACAATGCGATTTTCTTCTCTCTTTTATATGTAGCCAAGACAATTCGTGGAAAAATGGAGAAATGTGATCGTATTTTCGAACATTAAATATGAATCTGATACACATATTATGTGTGTTTGTCCGACAATCCGTCACTTATGTCAGTTAGTAGAACGTCACAATAGTCAAAATGCGGCATCACTAAGGTTTGAATTAAAATTATTTTAAGAGCTGTAGGAAGAACATTTTTGAGACGCTTTAGGGAATGCATCATGGAGAAGATCTTTTTAGATGTTTGTTTTACTTGGACATGCCAATTTAAATTTGAATCTAAGTAAAGTCCCAAGTTTTTAACGACGTCGGTATAAGGAATTTGTTCGTTATCTAATATGACAGCCGGCATATTGCCATTTTTTATGGAGTATAATAGTCTTGGATGTCCGATAATTATTGCTTGCGTTTTGTTTACATTTAGTTTTAGCCCATATTGTCTGGACCATAAAGATATATGTCTGAGGTCAGTGTTTACTTTGTCAATATATTCCTTAATTTCATCAGGCCTAAAGTGTGTGTATATCTGTAAGTCGTCGGCGTAAAGATGATGCTTGCAGTGTTGTAGTTTCTTGGTCACATCGTTAATATACGTAAATTGAGAAGAGAAGAGGAGCGAGGACGCCGCCTTGAGGTACCCCTTTCCTCACCAAGCGCCAGGAAGAAATGCGATTATTAACAGAAACTGATTGCTGACGATTAGTGAGTTAAGATCTAAACCAATCAAGGCAGTTTTCCGACAGATATAGAGTCTTAAGTCTCGCTAGCATTAAGTCTATATCTACTGTGTCAAAGGCTTTGCTGTAGTCGAGTAGGACTATTGCGGTGAGTTTGCTTTTGTCCATTGAGTCTCTTATGCCCTCTACAATGTCAAGTAGTGCAGTACTTGTATGATGTCCTGTTCTAAAACCAGACTGATGCTCATCAAGTAAGTCGTGTGTGGTGAGATAGTCTGTTAACTGTGAGTGTATTATGTGTTCCAGTGCTTTAGATAAGCAGGGAAGAATACTAATTGGTCTATAACAATCGAGTGTTGTGGGAGTGTTTGATTTCGGCGTAGGACGAACTAGAGCCATTTTGCACAGTCTGGGATAGGTCCCGGTCATTATAGAGGCATTACAAATGTGGGTTATTGTTGGGAGAATAATGTCAAATAATTTTTGCAATCTTATTGTAATATCACTTAGTATTTATGTATCCATGTTGGGTGTCATATTGCGAGACAGGTTGACATAGGTCCTAAACATTTCTTGTTACATTTAAACGTATTCTGGTAAGCACAAACTGTTGATTTCTAGACTTCTTGAAGTTCTCTCCCAAGTTGTGAAAATACTAGCGATGTTCTTTCATCACAATTCAGTTCGGGGGCAGCAGTTGTACTGCTACATTATGTTGTATGCTGCATTTTCTAGTCTAGTTTGTATATTAAGCGTGCGGGAATGGAGGCTCTCTTTGTAGTTCAATTGGTAAGCTCTTATCATTTATGGTATACATGTTTATATTTTATATCTAACTTGCTTAATTTGAGTATAGATAGATGGAAAGCTCTGCGGCCATCACTTAAGTGTTGGCGGTGAGCGATCCATTTTGGTCCTCCTTCATAGGCAGAACCCCGAGTTCCTGTAAAATACTTAGTCCTGGTTTAAATTTTGAATTGAAATTTGAAGTTAATTAGCAGAGTGAAGTCGGAAGCGGACCTTTTGGGGTTCTATTCCAGCATTTGTTCTTTGGATTGAGGGAAACTGCTTAAAACCTCAATCGGAATAGTCGATCACGCGGTATCTTGCCAAGTTTGGCTTTCGGATGACTCTACATTGGGAGGGCCAAAACCGAACATCAGGCTTCTCTTTATTTAAATATAATATATGTAAATTTCAGATTATTACAATTATTCATACAATTATGGTAACGTGCATTTTTTTTTATGTTTACTCTTCTGTCGTTGTTGCTTTTCTCTCTATAGTTGTCTGGTGATGTCAATTTCTCTGAACTGGTGGAATGAACCTGTATCAGTAGGAAACTAACTAACTCATTGACCTATCCAGCCTGTACGGTCATGGCCGCGCGGGCATAAGCTCTCCACATATCCCTATCCTGAGCTAATGTTTTCCAATCATCCCCTGTATAATCTACTTCCCTCAAATCATTATTAATGTTATTCTCCCCCTGATTTTCCTACAAGAAGTTTCCATGCCCCTCTTTCATTCCCCATTCGTGTCACATGTCCTGCCCATCGTAGTCTACGAGACTTGACTTTTCTTATTATATCTGGTTTTCTATAAAGATCACGTAGCTTACTGTCTGTTCATCTCTCTTTGCTCCAAAATTTTTTCTAAGAACATCATTATGAAATGCATAAAACCGTTTCTGCTGCAATTCTTCCGCTCTCTGGGTCATTTCAGTTACGCAAGCCACTCCACCAAGACAAGGTAAAGATACCATGGAGGGTTTAATTTTATGTCATATTAAAAAAATGGACAAGTTTATAAATATTCACAATCTAAGCTCAGTTCTAACATGCGCAAGAGAAAAAGTACGTAATAATTTTCAGAAGAAAGAAAGACAAACCCCCTACAGTGGTCGATGGGAAACTTGCCGACGAAATATTTAGCTTCATGATTTTTACATGTGAAGATGGTGTCCCACGCCGTAGCCGAGCGGTTAAGGTAGGAAGCCTTGGCGCAGAGCTACGGGACTTGCGCTGGTTCGAGTCTCCATAGGGGAAGACATTTTCTCATGGTATTTCGGCCAGTATGGGACCGGTGCCCACCCAGCATCGTGAGGCAATTGGGTAGCTACAATAAGTAGCGGCTCCAGATTGAGGAACCAGCTATAACGGCTGGGGGACTCGACATGCTAACCACATGTCACCCCTACACTGGCTGTTGATCATCTACCTCTGTGATTGACACATGTGGATGTGAAGGGCCAGCAGCCGGCTGGTAAAAGGGCAACCGCTGAAAAGTCCTCAATCGGATCGGAAGATGGTGATTACTTTATGATATGATATCAGTATACGGTATAGACCGATAGTGAAAATCAGTGCACTTAGGTCGCGTTCCGAAATACTCAAGAACACTACTTTACACGGGTGTTCGTTTTAACACAAATACTGTGTTGTGAAAGTGTAAATATCACGTTTTCCTCTTGAAGACATTTTCCTTATTAATGTTCTCAACACCCTACACAGTTTTGATAAGTAACTAGCTAATACCCGGCGTGCGCTGCTACGTATACCTAATTACATGAAAATTAATGTGCTTTTATGTTTAGTCGAATAAGTAAAAGGAAAAATGCTTATAAATTTATATTTTTTAGATACCCCGTGCTGTTTACCGGGCGTTGTCAGGGAATCTACTCATCCCTATCTTCTTGGCATAAATGAGCTGAAAGGCAAAAATTAATGCACTTCTTATGATTAGTTGAATAAGTAAAATGAAAAACAATTGTAAATGTATATCGTAATTATTTTAAGATTCCCCGTGCTGATTACCCAGTGTTGCCCGGGAATCTACTTATCTCGATCTTCTTGGCATAAATGAGCTAAAAGACAAAATTCGTTATTGTGAGTTATCCGTAAAAGAATACCCGTCATGTGCTGCTATGCTTGCACAGGAATCTACGTACTTGTCTCGGTCTTCTTGGCATCAATGAAAGACAAAAATGGTTATTGTGAGTTATCCATAAGAGATAAACATATGCTGTCGCGGACTTTTTTGTAGAGCTTTTTGAGATATTCAATTCTGTGTACATTAATTTTGTGTATTTGTTATGGTTTAGGCAGCGTAAGCCATTGCATCGTCCAAATAGCTACTTTCTTAATGTTTTCCACTACAAAGGGCGATTTTTAAGGGTGGAGGAGTTGAGTATCACAATTCTCTTATAGCCTACGTTCATTCCGGGAATCTCCTGAACATTTTGCAAAAAGCCCCATCACAATCGGATCAACGGTATGGCCGCGCATAAAGTACAAACAAACAAGCATTTCATTTTTATATAGGCTATTACATGTCACGAGTGATTTCCAAATCATCGATTTGTTGGTACTATTTAACGCAGCGGTTCCCAACATATTTAGAACCCCTTCCACAACGATCTGAGTTGGGTGAACAAATTACTTATAAATATACATACAGTAGACATGCATAACATTTAATTCCAAGCAAAAGGTTCAATTACATTAATTTAACTTTTAACGGTTAAAACCTAAAGCTACTTTAGTTACGGCTAAAAAGTACTCGCCTCTTCCTTGGAATTCAGTGATAAGGTTGCGCCTATTTTCCATGGCAGAATTTTGAAGTTAGGAACCGCAGAAGTTAAATAAATTCTCAAATCAGTTTTAGCACAAAGTCTCTTTCTGCTTTCTGTATTTATTTTTTAAATAGGCATGTGAAGAAATCGACTTTCGCGGTCCTGTTGTTAGTATTGTTTGAACACAAAGATGCTGGAAGGCTAAATTTCCACTGTAGCGAAATCAAATGCTTCCTAACATTGTTATATAACTGTAAATCAGGTATTCGCGGTAAATATTAATTTATTGTGGAAATAATGAGATAAATTACCGATGTTATTTATGTAAGACGAGGGATTATAGGGTTAATTTAATTTTAAAATAATATGATAATAATAATAATTATTATTATTATCATTATTATTATTGTGAAAATTTCGCAGAAATGAAGGAAACAATAATATGCCTAACCTCGAAACCCACCATTACGAAAAAGTTTTGGCGAACCCTTTGAAATATTTTGGGAATTCCCAGGGGGTTCGCGAACCATAAATTGGGAAACGATGTTTTAACGAATTAAATTAGGCTGTTTACTCAAAAATTACTATTTAAATATAGTTACAGGTATTTTTAAATATTTATATATTGAATGTAAACGGCGATTTTCGAAAAAAAATGATGGAGTAGAAATGCATGGTTATGTTTCATTTGTTTATTCACTGCAACTTTATCATATTATTTATTGCCAAATAGGATCGCAATCTTAGAAGAATGCACCCTAGTGAAGAGAAAATTAAACACATCAAAGTGTATATTATAACCAACATTATAGTTAATTAATTAATTTTTTAGTAAACATCTCAGTAAAATCATTATTTAAGAACACTATTATTGAACACACAATTATCAAATGTTGGAGAGTCAGTCACTGCAAAATAATGCTATGGCCTGTTCAGAATATTAAAAGGAGGAGCTTTCTTTTTCACAAAAAGCAGGAACTGGTAAAGAGAATTCGATAAAGAGGGAAGCGAAACACGACTGTCTTTGGTTGTAAAACAAAATTCATTGAAACGTGATTGGCAATTGACTCCCATTTAGGGCATGAGTTAAATAGTCAGAGAAAGGCTTTCAGACCCATAAAATTTAGATCTTTATCTGGTTTACATTCCCACCTCTCAATTCTTCTTCTTCCACCTTCTGTAATATTAATAACATAATACTAATTGACTCTTTTAATTTAATTTATGTTAGAACCAATCTTGAAATCATAAAGTACGGGAAATTATATATATTCCACGTTTGCTGTGTAGGCCTAACGAGTGAAAATCAGAGCAATATTCTTGATTATTGTAATATGCCTGTCTTTGTCTGTACCGTATATTCACGCATGGGGCGAGGGAGATCCTTTGCCGGAGGGTATTAACCAAACCAATTTAGTTACGCTTATTTCTCTATACATTTCAGCGAGTGAGAAGTGGTTAGCTCATCGCCTCAAATATATATCTAACAGAGAACTAAGATGTTACTTGGATGACAATTTATAAACATGCCATTGCTATAGTGTGACTTATAAGTTTATAAAATGTATAGCGGATCAATAAGCTTGAACTGATTTCATAAAGTTTTATAATTAAGGGGGTATAATTTGAATTGAAATATGTATAAATTGTAATCTTAATTGACTGCATTAAGGGCTGCTGGTAAATAACATTAAGTTTTGCTTTGAGGCTCTAATTTAGGCTTGGAGTGCTTTTTCGAGCACGAAAATCTTCAGACTTAGTCACGGAGAACTTTACCCCTTTGGATTTTTCTATCCTAAAAAAATCAGTCTATCCTATTGGGTTTGATCCCGCAACTCTCGTATTGTAACCGCTAGACCACCGAAGTTTATTCATTGAAGTGTAAAGCAATGATAAACTTCTTTACAAAAATATTTTCGAGAAAACTGCACATTTACGAAAGTGTAAGGTATAAGAATTGTTATTTATATTTGAATATTCTCAACTCAGGGTCGGGTCGAGGGATGTAATGAGATGGACACCTAATATATACAGGGCGCTCTAAAATTCCCGTTAAAAACTTCTAGGACTTGTTGAAGGGACTGAGTTGATAATACTTGGGATTGGAAACCACGACTACTGAAACTTACCGTTTCCGTGCTACAGCCGTTTGAAAACGCGTTTTTAACGCAAACACTTTTGCAAGTAATTTATTATGAGCAGTGACACAGTACATCACTTGTTTTACAATTCATCTCATTAATAACCAAAGAAACAAAATGGAAACTGAATCATGACTTGCATTAATAATCCCGAGCCGAGTACACCCTCCACAAGCAGTTTTCAAAATTAAAAAAAAAAAAAGACATTCTTTTAAAGACACCAAGTTTTGGAATACTCGATAAGGAAATTTTTCGATTTATATGAATCGCGAAGCTATTACTTGTTGAGACACGTGACTTACGTTCAGGCAATGCTTGTTTTCAAACGGCTGTAACACGGAAACGGTAAGTTTCCAGACATGGTTTCCAATTCTAAATGTTATCAACTCAGTTTCCTCTACAAGTCTAGAAGTTTATATATAGGTCTGTGAATGACAAGGTTGCCGGACGACCACACCTGACGCACCATCACAAGGGTAGATGAAGGAAATGTAATGAAATGGATGAGAAGAGTATGGAGAAATGATGGAATGAAATTCTGGTAGGGGAAAACGGGAGAAAATATCGAGAAAAACCTGCCCAAGCTCTGTTTCGTCCACCACTTAACCCACATGGAGTGACTTAGACTCGACCTCGGGACCCCATCGGTAAGAGGCGAGCGACTAACCGCTTGCGCCACGGAGGCGCCTTGTTTATATTTATCCCAATGAATTCATACTCAAAATTTACGCAATTATGGTGTTTAAACTTTTCATAAAAGTTTTAATTCTGTAGCTATATATTTTTTCCCCTCACGAAAGAGTATTTCGAAAGATTGTCATCAGTAGATTACCTTCAGCCATTAAATCAACTTGACTGAAATCGATTTTTGCAATGATGTCCGGAGAGAATATCGTGTTGTTCCGTACACGAGAAAACTCATCAACGTAATCGCAGTACATAAAGCGGCCAGAGAAAAGAGTGCCTCATGCTCCCTAGATACGTCGTTCAAAAATGTTAAATAAACTGTTATTCTATTGCAATAACAATAAAAATAAAAATATACTAAAATGTATGTTACTAATCTACAAGTTGTATTTAATACACAATTGATCTTCTTGGTGATACAATATTAAAATATATATACAGTCAATATGCCCATTTCACCAATAAATGTTTAAAATGGTCAACAAGTTTCTACAGCCAAGCTGTCATTCTCAAGACCAGATATTGACTGAAGACAATATAGATAAAAAATAAAGATACAAATTCAGTTAAAAACAAACTACGTCACATGACGCAATCATTCACAAGTGAAAGTAAAACATAATAAAACTAATCCTCTTTTTTATCAATTAGAGAAAAGAGGGGGCTGTACGGAATAGGGCCTTTGTCTTTGTTCATTATTTTATCCTTATTTTTATAAATTTCCAAACTTTCAAGGACGTTAAGGAATTTGAAATCCCTGACCGAACGAACCAGCCTAAGATTACTTTTGTTGATAGCGTGACCGTACTCAGAAATATGCTGGGCAACTCCAGATTTTTCAATTCTGTTGAGTCTGAAATGGGCAATATGTTCATTAAATCTAGTTAAAATGGATCTTCTGGTTTGCCCAACATATTTCAAGTCACAGTCATTGCATGCAATTTCATAAATCCCGGATTTCTCTATACAATCGACTTTATCTTTAGGGTTTCCAAGTAAACTATTTAATGTCAAAGTGGAAGTGAAAATCAATTTAGTATCTAGTCCTTTGAATATCTTGTTCAAACCTCTAGTTAAAGAGGGAACGTACGGCATAATAGCAAAATTAGCTTTATTAATAGGAGAATGGAAAGCTGTAGAATCCATAACAAGTTTTCTAAATTCAAATTTACGAATCAACTTATCAATAATATTTCCATTGAAACCATTACACTTAGCTATATCTTTAATGGTTTGTAATTCCTTATTATATCTATTTTTACTTAACGGAAAAGTGATAAGACGGTGAACTAAAAAATTGAAACTGGCCATTTTATGTTGATTACAATGGTGAGAATCTGCCGGGATATATCTAAATGTACTGGTATCTTTTCTATAAATATCAAATTCCAATCTATAATTGTTTCTAATTATTATCATATCTAAAAAAGGCAGCCTTCCATTCTCTTCTCTTCATACGTAAAATTTATGCTGGGAGTTCGGTCATTTAATATTTCAACAAATTCCTGTACATTGCATTTTTTGGTATCAAAAATAGCAAAAATGTCGTCAACATATCTGAGCCAGACCTTGGAAAGTAATCTAATTCCTTCCCAAGCTCCGTCTCAAATCTGCTCATAAAAAGATCAGCTAGGAAAGGAGACAATGAATTACCCATTGCCGTTCCCTCCTTTTGTTCATAAAACTTATTGTTACATTGAAAAATGTTCTGATTCATGCAAAGTTCCGTTAACTTGATATATTGATTGACAATATGGGGCTCCAATTTATTCTGTAGTAGTAGGTCTTCCAAGAAACACAGCGTCTGAGGTATAGGTATACTAGGAAAGAGAGATTTCACATCAAAAGAAATCAAAATCTCTCCATCCTTCAGCTCGATATTCTTGGTTTTCTCAAATTTACCAAACAAAAGTGGCTAGATTCCGAAATTAAATACCTTTATTCGAAGAGGAGCAGATTGGAAATTCAATCTTATAAACTATGGAAAACATTAACAGCACATCTTACCGAACTTGAATTTTTAGACTGGTGTGAATTTCAGAGAAATATGTTTCGATCGATCAATTTTAAGGTTCAGAAAAAACGTTCTTCCCAACGGATTAAATTGAAAAAACTTATTGATCGCAGGGGAGGGTCCGGGGTATGCTCCGATAGGGTCAGTATTGTTGAGAATCTCTCTTCACAAACCTTTAATGACCAAGAAACTGCAGTTGTTAAATAAAGGCCTAAAATTTGCTTTACCGGAATCACAATTCTGAAATTGAAAATGTTATTGCTGGCATCGAATCTTCAATCAAACAATTTAATGAACCCACAAAACAATATATCAGAGAATTTAGCAAACAGATCGTTACGAAGAATTTGGCTACTACTAAGAAAATCATCAAATAGCACTGATATACAAAACAAGAGAGTCATTAAAGGTTTGAGAAGAAGGGATTGCTTTTACATGAAAGCTGATAAAGGGAATAGGGTCGTTGTCTTGGATAAACAGCGGACTACTATGATCGTGTTTTAATGATATGATTTAATGGTGTGCGTCCATACCAGTTGGTTAATAAAAATCCATTACCTAAAAATGATCAGGGACGTTAACTAATGTTGTGAATTCGAGCAATCATCTGGTTACTAAAGAATTAAAACGCAAATTGCATATTTCGAATCCTCTGGTACCTAAATTGTACTGTTTACCAAAAAATACACAAACCGGGAAAATTAGTTAGACCTATAGTTTCAGCTATATCTGCACCCACTTATAATATTTCTAAATGGTTGAGTTGTGAGTTTTTGGTAATCTACCCCTACCACAGCCCGGCTTTGCTGTTAAGAATTCGTTGGAATTCATTGAGAAAACCAAGAATATCGAGCTGAAGGATGGAGAGATTTTGATTTCTTTTGATGTGAAAATCTCTCTTTCCTAGTATTACCTATACCTCAGACGCTGTGTTTCTTGGAAGACCTACTACTACAGAATAAATTGGAGCCCCATATTGTCAATCAATATATCAAGTTAACGGAACTTTTGCATGAATCAGAACATTTTTCAATTTAACAATAAGTTTTATGAACAAAAGGAGGGGGAACGGCAATGGGTAATTCATTGTCTCCTTTCCTAGCTGATCTTTTTATGAGCAGATTTGAGACGGAGCTTGGGAAGGAATTAGATTACTTTCCAAGGGTCTGGCTCAGATATGTTGACGACATTTTTGCTATTTTTGATACCAAAAAATGCAATGTACAGGAATTTGTTGTGAAATATTAAATGACCGAACTCCCAGCATAAATTTTACGTATGAAGAGGAAGAGAATGGAAGGCTGTCCTTTTTAGATATGATAATAATTAGAAAACAATTATAGATTGGAATTTGATATTTATAGAAAGGGATACCAGTACATTTAGATATATCCCGGCAGATTCTCACCATTGTAATCAACATAAAATGGCCAGTTTCAATTTTTTAGTTCACCTTCTTATCACTTTTCGTTTTTAGTAAAAATAGATATAATAAGGAATTACAAAACCATTAAAGATATAGCTAAGTGTAATGGTTTCAATGGAAATATTATTGATAAGTTGATTCGTAAATTTGAATTTAGAAAACTTGTTATGGATTCTACAGCTTTCCATTCTCCTATTAATAAAGCTAATTTTGCTATTATGCCGTACGTTCCCTCTTTAACTAGAGGTTTGAACAAGATATTCAAAGGACTAGATACTTAAATGATTTTCACTTCCACTTTGACATTAAATAGTTTACTTGGAAACCCTAAAGATAAAGTCGATTGTATAGAGAAATCCGGGATTTATGAAATTGCATGCAATGGCTGTGACTTGAAATATGTTGGGCAAACCAGAAGCTCCATTTTAACTAGATTTAATGAACATATTTGCCATTTCAGACTCAACAGAATTGCAAAATCTGGAGTTGCCCAGCATATTTCTGAGTACGGTCACGCTATCAACAAACGTAATCTTAGGCTGGTTCGTTCGGTCAGGGATTTCAAATTCCTTAACGTCCTTGAAAGTTTGGAAATTTATAAAACTAAGGATAAAATAATGAACAAAGACAAAGGCCCTATTCCGTACAGCCCCCTCTTTTCTCTAATTGATAAAAAAGAGGATTAGTTTTATTATGTTTTACTTTCACTTGTGAATGATTGCGTCATGTGACGTAGTTTGTTTTTAACTGAATTTGTATCTTTATTTTTTATCTATATTGTCTTCAGTCAATATCTGGTCTTGAGAATGACAGCTTGGCTGTAGAAACTTGTTGACCATTTTAAACATTTATTGGTGAAATGGGCATATTGACTGTATATATATTTTAATACAAGTTGTAGAACAACCAATGCAAATCGTTAACAATAATAATATTAATAATACTTATAACAATAATCTCCTATGTCACGGAGTTAGACCATAGAAATGCTTCCACATCATGAGACCGTATGCCTCCATCTAGTTTTGGGGCGTCCAATATTCCTTTTTTTTTTTTGGGTTGGTAGTGAAGTAAAATTTGTTGGAGTCTATTGGGTGTCATTCTCTCTACATGTTGGAGCAAGTTAGATCTTGAATTGTATCTATAACACTGTAGATGTTTAATTCGGTTCTTATTTAATTATATTTCTTATCTAACAATGTATAGCCTGCTACTGTACGTAAGAATTTCAATTCAGCTACTTCTATTTTTATTTCATCTGATTTATTAAGTGTCCAGTTTTCACAAGTATATATTAACATAGGTACTGCCATAGTTTTATAGAATTTTGATTGTGTAATTTTTTAATCTTTTATTTTTTAATTCCGCACATATAAAATTTGTTTAAAATTAAGTTTATATAATTATTTTGGCACTAAGATTACGGTACGTTAAACCCTAAGTAGTAAAATAATAATAATAATAATAATAATAATAATAATAATAATAATAATATTAATATTATAGTTATTATTATTAATATTAATAATACTGTTAACAATACTAATATTAATAATAATAATTCACTGGCACTCTCGAATCCGGAGATTGATGGCTGCGCGGATACGAGGTCTCCATGAATAAAAAAGTAAAAAGTGAAGTGATCCCACAACAGGCCCGGAGGCCCTTGGGGTAGTAGGAGTTTAAGGCTCCCACTTTTTCTAGACAATCGGCACTTTATATCAGCCGGGTTGTCAGCCCTGCGTGACGGCCGCCTTTACCCCCAGAACAAGCGGCTGGTACTCATTTCAGTTTGAGGCTGAGTCGACCCCGGGGCCATAGTGCCGCCAGAGGGTTTGGGTCAGTTTAAAAATCCTGACCCCAACGGGACTTGAACCCTCGACCCCTAGGCTTGTAGCTCAGTGCCTTAACCACTACGCTACGGCGTGCCCCTAGGTCTCCATGAATCCCTTAGCCAATATTTTACAATTATCTCCTGTATAATTCCCTCCCTCAAATCGAAGTCACGGGTTCACGGTGGCGCGGATATAAGCTCTCAATTCATCCTTATTCTTAGCTAACATTTTCTAACCATTTCTCGTATAATTCACTCCCTCAAATATTCTCTCAACTCATTGTTGGTCTGTCTACTGGCGGCTTTCCTTCTAGTTTTCCTACAAGAAGTTTTCAAGCCCCTCTTTCATTCTCATTCGTGCCACATGTCCTGCCCATCGCAGTCTACGAGACTTAACTGTTCTTATTATATCTGGCTTCCTATAAAGACCATGTAGTTCACTGATATGGAGTCTTCTCCATTCACCTGTCTATTTTTCTTATATAATGTATTCCTACGTGCCCATCACAGATTACGAGACTTAATTATTCTTATTATATCAGGTTTCCGGAGGGTAACAGAGTGGAACCCTTGAAAGAGGTAGTCCACTCCAGGGAGTAGGCGCCCCTGCCCTTTTGTGAGCTCCAGGTCCCACTCGTCCAGTGGTTAGTACCTGGGTAGGGCCCCGTCCACAGGGTTACGTGGGGAGAAGAGAAGTCCCCAAAGCCGTAGTGAAGGCAACTTCTCTAGGAGACGAACACTCCGAAATTGCAGTTCCCTGCCCTCCAGGAAGAGGGTTTGGCTAGAGGCTGGTAACCTCTACTAGTAAAAAACAACTTACTCATAAACTTCAGCAGAAGAAAAGCCGGATTGATAAACCTTATGATGACCACAGCAAGGTAATGGCATTCCAAGGGAAACGTCAAATCAGATCCAAAATAATAATAGGAAACAAAATCATAGAACAGGTGAACCATCTCAATTATCTAGGATGTGATATTTCATTTAATTATAATAATGATATAACTTATAAAATAGCAAAATTCCAGGGAATATGTGGTACGATAAAACGATCACTAAATAACAAAACAACAAGAGAGACCCAATTGAAATTTTACAAAACGTTGACAGTACCGGTACTGCTCTATGGTTCAGAAGCCTGGATACATAAAAAACAAGATCTAAGTAGGATAACGGCGGCAGAAATGAAATTTTTGAGATCTGTTAAAGGGTGCACTAAGGAAGACAGAATCAAGAACACATAAATAAGACAGGAACTTGAAATATTTGCAATAACTGATAAAATAAATACATATAGACAAAAATGGAAGCAACACATAGACAGAATGAATGAAGATATCCAAAACAAATAACAAAATACAAACCTAAAGGCACCCGAGATGTGCAGACTTAGAAAGAGATGGACTGAAGTCGGAACGAGTCAACAGACCTAATCCATGAATGCACATGATAATGATGATATCAGGTTTCCCATAAAGAACACATACCTAAATGCTATGAAGTATTCTCCATTCACTTGTCTATTCGTCTCTCTTTGGACCACAAATTTTCTCAAGAACTTTATTTTCAAATACTACTAATTTGTTCTCCTCCCTTAAAAGTATGAGATCATGTTTCGCATCCATATAATAAAACTGGTAGAATTAACGTTATCTATGTTTGGTTCAATGTTTTAGAGAGAATTTGGGATGTCAAGGATCACTGAAATATATAAAAGTAAGTTAAGTGTTCCCAGAGTCGAGTGTATATATAAAATCTTTTGTGAGTCTCATTCCTGTCTATAGGTATTTGAATTCAACCAACATTTTCAAAATGTCATTATTATTATTTTTATTGTATGCTTATTATTATTGTTGTTATTATTTATCGATATTACTAGACAGGTAGCGCCACTTAGTATAATGCATCTATATTATACAGATAATAGCTATTGTACGTTATGCTGAAGTTAAACAAACAAGTGTATATATATATATATATATATATGGTATGATAAGAAAAATAAATGCCTGGACGGGATTCGAACCCGGATCTCTGAGTCTGTACCTCAGCGTGATATCCATTACACTGCCAGGCGAATCCAATTCAAACACTTATTTTTCTTATATAATGTATTATACTCTCTTATATATATATATATATATATAAACGTAATTGGATGCTATAATATATATATTTTTTTGCAAATGCCCCAGGTTGTCTTTCGACATTCTTGGTGTTCTCTCCTGGCATGACGTATTTGTAACCCACTTCTGAGGTTAGGGCGCCTGAAAGGCGGGGTTACAACCCCCAATGATATGATGGGTGATCATAATGATGATAGTGCTGCGCCAGGAGAGTCCCTAATCTTAAGCTTAATCTAAGATGAATATGAATGATGATGATTGCGATGGCCATATGATTTTGGGGACCGTTTGGGCCTTAAAGTTTTCCTGACATTTGTCTTACAGGTGAGGAAAAACCCCGATAAAAACCTCACCCAGAAAAACTGTCGCGACCGGGGATCGAACCTGGGCCCGCTGCCTCGAGACTGATGCTATAATATTAAATTTTGACATTTAGCAATGAAGGCCAAAATGAAAATGTCAACATGTAATTATAACATCGCAATAAAGAAGCGTTACTGCTGTAAAGTAAATATCTCTTTAAATGCTTACTTTTTATAGAAGCCATGAGATGGCAGTCCCCTAGCCTGATGATAGAGAATCATACATAAGGAAGAGAAACAAATCTTTGTGCTGGAATGCCCGAGTACCCTGTTGGTGGCACATTAATGTATAAAGTTGGAGGTCCCTCGAGTTCAAATTCCGGTCTAGTCCACCGCTGTGGTCTCGAGGTAGTGTGCTGCCTTGTCACGCAGCGGGTCCGGGTTCGATTCACGGTCGGGACAAGGTTCCTGGGTGAGGTTTTTTCGGGTTTTTTCCTCACCTGCAAGACAAATGTCAGATAGCTTTGAGGTTCAAAAAGTCTCCGAATATCCTGGCCATCATCATCATCATCATCATCCCCGGTGTGGAAAGAAACGGGAAGCTACCACACCTATAATTCCCTAGTAAAGCTGCAAAGCATAGGATGAAAATGCTACGACTACAGTGAAAAACCTGCCCTAGGGCAGAACACTATATATATATATATATATATATATATATATATATATATTGTTTGAACTGACTTAAACTTCTGAAAACCCCTCATTTTCCATCGTGGTATATTCCAGTAGGATAGAGTATACCTGTATGTTGTTAAGTATTGAATTATATATATATGTGATCAAGTGTTTATATTAAAGTTTGAGGACATACACTAGAAACAACATGGAACAGGGAATAAACATAAATTTAAAATACCAAGTTGTAGATTAACAGATACCAGTTTTTTCGTCATGGGGATGAAATTCTACAATAAGCTTCCCGATCTGTGTCATAACTTAATACTTAACGTTTTTAAAACAACTTTTACAGTTATTTTATAATTTGTCAATGTTATTTTTTTGACGTGAATGAATTTTTAAAAAATCCAAATTATATTTTTAGACGATCTTATATTTATTTTCCCCACGCCATGGTAAAAAAGTCATACGGGGAGCTACTTAAAGTGAATTGAATCGATTTTCCAGGGGGGGATAAATTTTCTTTTGGAGAATCGACAGTATATGGGAGCGATCCCACCCATCATTATGAGGTATTAGGATAGTAGTAGCAATCCTACTGCAGGTCATAGGGTAGTAGGTGGTTAAGGCTCCCACTTTTTCTAGACAATCGGCACTTGATGTCAGCCGGGTTGTCAGCCCTGCGTGACGCCCGCCTTTACTCTCTGAACACGCGTCTGGTACTCATTTCAGTTAGAGGCTGAATCGACCCCAGGGCCATGGTGCCACCAGATGGTTTGGGTCAGTTTAAAACTCCTGACCCCACCGGGACTTGAACTCTCGACCTTCCGATTTGTAGCGCACTGCCTTAAACACTACGCTACGGCGTGCCCCCTGAGGTATTAGGGTAGCTATAATAATTAGCAGCTCCAGATTGAGAAAACCAGCTAGAAAAAATGGGGAATCAGGCATGGTGACCACATGCATTTTCATATGGTTAGATGATTGTCCACCCCTGTGATTGATATATGTGATTGTGAAAGATAGTTTTACCGTGAATGTAAATTTGGTTTTTACCATTGCCATATTTTATAATTCGCCAATGGACATATATTTTTGTTAATAGGTTTTGTGTTATATAGAATTGCATTTTGAGCATTAAATAGTCTTTTATACCTGTATATGCTATTAAACAAGACATTTTGAGAACAGTTTAAATGAACTTAGGAATATATCAAGATACTTCGCCTGTTGACATATGAAAGGAACATAGATCGTACAAATAGATTTGACATCAAACCAGATGTCAGTGCGACTTCCTTCAAGTTGCTTTGGAGGTGGCATATTCTTATACAAGTTCCAAAATACAGTGTATAACGAGACATCATCATGTACAGAATGTCTAAAAACTCTCCATCCGTAAAAAACATTATACATTAGAAGTGTTGTGATTAAAACATTTAACTTGGGGGTGGTTAACTGTATTATTGTTCCATCAGAGATAGTCGGGCGCTATCAGAATTCCAAACTAAATTACGAATATGTGTATTACATAATCATATAATATTGCACCAATAAATTTGTACTGCTTAAATCATGTAAATCTATCGTATTGTATTCTTATTTTACTTATTTTTCTATAATTCTCTCTATGTGACAATATAAATTAATTTCTTATTGTTTATATTTGTCAATACATTTTTATACAATATGTTTATTTTATTTTGGTAAAATATATTGATTAGCATATTGTAACCTTACCCACTAGTATGAGGGAAGTTTTGAAGAAGCGGCTGAATTCAAATATCTAGGAACAATAATTACAAATAGGAATGAGATGCACAAAACAATTAAACATAGGCTCAATTCTGGAAATGCGTACTATTATGCATTACAGAGACTCTTGTCGTCCCAACTCCTTTCAAAAAACGTTAAACTGAAAATATATCAAACTGCTATTCTCCCAGTTATATTTATAGACGTGAAACATGGACTCATACTTTAAGAGATGAAAGAAGATTACAAATATTTGAGAATAAAGTTATTTGGAAAATTGTTGTACCAAAGAGAGATGAACAATCAGGTGAATGGAGAAGGCTACATGGTATTTATAGATAAAGATATAATAAGAACTGCTAAGTCTCGTAGACTGCGATGGGCAGTACATTTAGCACAAATGAAAGAGGTGCATTGAAGCTTCTTGTAGAAAAACTAGAGGGAAAACGTCTAGTTGGAGTCCAAGAATGAGGTGGGAGAATAACGCTATCCATGATTTGAGGGAAGTAGATTATACAGGGCATGATTGGAAAATGTTGGCTCAGAATAGGGATGTTGGAGAACTTATGTCTGAGCGGCCATGAACCTACGGTTTCGATAGTGTCAGTAAGTAAGTTAATATTGTTTTAAAGATATTGAGCCGGATTTGTGTTTTTTCTTCAAATCGAAAGCATTATTGTCTACATTATTAAGATTAGAATTTATTGTACTTTCACTTTATCTTATTATATATTTTTATAAAATCTCTTTTATTTATGAATTATATTTTAGAATAGTTTTTTTAACTTTTTCGGTTAACGGCCACATACACACACACACACACACACACACACACACACATATATATATATATAGTGAGTCTAAATTTCCCTTATAGAGTTTGAGGACTTATAGTAGGGACCAAGACAAATAAGTTTGGCATAGGAACTCGTGTCCGGAAATGTACCGATTTTCCGCTACACGCAAAATCACCTCACACGCTTTTTAGGCGCCACCCACTAGAATAATCTTGACTAACGTAGTCCAAACGTCATTCCCTGCTCACCTGATGTTCCACGTCCACTGCAAGTTTGTTTACGTGCTATTCAGTGGAGTTTGTGATCCGCACCTGCACAGTACAGCAGTAACCTTTCACGTCAGTACAAGGTAAGTACTTCATTGGTACTGTGTAGCTGTTATCCATGGTATACACATTTGCAGAATACACAGACATGATGTTATTGTACAACGAAGCTCGGTGCAATGGCAGGTCCGATTGCTTAGTCTACTCGTTCTCCGGACTTGACCCCGCTAGACTACTACTTGTGAGGTCACAATAAAACCTTAATTAACGATTTTCCTGTTGAATCCGAGGCAGACCTACTAGCACGAATTATGGCTGCGGTATATGTTGGGGGACCAGGGATTGGCTATCGTGTGTACGTGAACGTGGTACGGAGGAACCGCATCTGTATTGAAGTCAGTGGTCGTCACATCGAGCCCTTCTTGTAAGTGGTTCCAGATGACAGGCAGCAGGAGTCGGAGAGAGATCAACACGTGTTGTAGTATTATGTGTGTAACGGAAAACGGTACATTTTCGGACATGGCTTCCTATGTTAGATTTCATTGTCATAGTTCCTTCTATAAGTCCTCAAAATCTGTAAGGGGAATTTAGACTCACCCTGTATAATTCTTCTGTGCGTGTGTTTGCCATTCTACTCCTCCTAAACGACTGGACCTATTTTGGTGAAATTTTTTGGTATGTCTGATTGGGTCCCTTGATGGTTTATATTTACAATTGGATCCTCTAAAACCATTAGGTGTAGGAGTTCACCGGAAGAGAAAATTTAAAAATCGCTCTAGCGGGCACATTTTTTCATTGTTTCCCAATGAAATGCAGTATGTCCTATTACAATTAAACGAAGTAGGTATTATGCAAAGATATATAATTCTTCTGTACGTGTGTTTGTCACTCTACACCTCCTAAACGACTGGACCGATTTTGATGAAAAGTTTTTGTGAGGATGTCTGATTGGGTCCCTCAATGGTCTAGATTCACAATTGGACGCTCTAAAAATATTATGTGTAGGTGTTCACCGCTCTAGCGGTCAAATTGTTTCGATGTTTCACAACGAAACACAGTATATCCTATTAAAATAAACCGAGGTAGGTACTGTCCAAAAATGAACGAAATCAGACAATTAGAAGTGGAGGTTTACTTTAAACCCGAATTTGAAAACTTCCTAAATGACTGGACCGATTTTGATGTTGACATTTGTGTGTGTGTGTGTGTGTGTGTGTGTGTGTGAGTGGATCCCTGGATAGTTTAGATTCACAATTGGACTCGAGAGGTGGCGCTGCGATCGGGTTATAGTAATTGTTTCATTTCGCGCGACAAGAATGTAACGTCATATTGAAAATTCTTGAGCCACAACAGGTGGTAGTGAGGAGTTTTCATGCGAACTTATTAATTAATGAATTTTATGGCAAAAAAGTAACATATTTTTGTCGTCCGGCCAAGACACGAGAATTGTACATTCGGGCAGGACAATGTCTGCAGGATACACATTTTCATTTTCGACGTCTACTAGACGGAATCGCTGAATACCTGTAAAAAATTTGAAAAACCTTTTCATGAAAACAGTCTCATTAACTTCATTCGTATGTAATTCACTAATAACAAAAGTGGAGCCAATTAAAGTTCATAATAAATAGAACGTCCACGCTGTGGTCTCGAGGTAGCCTGCCTTGTCACGCAGCGGGCCCGAGTTCGATTCCCGGTCGGGACAGGATCCTGGATGAGGTGTTTTTTCGGGATTTTTCCTCACCTGTAAGACAAATGTCAGGAAGTTTGGGGTCCAACGGTCCCCGAAAATCATCCGGCCATCATCATCATCCTTATCATTATCATCCTTCACCGGTGTGGAAAGCAACGGGAAGCTACCACACATATAATTCCATAGTAGAGCTGCAAAGCATCGCATGAAAATGCTATGATTGCAGTGAAAGACCTTGGGCAGAATTACTATGGATGGATGGATAAATAGAAAAAAATATTAATACATTTCCAAAACTTTATTTTTAGTTTTAAATAATGAAAGCTAAGATAAACTTAAAATGATTCATGTTTTGGCTTAAATGATTTATGTATTCTACACCATACATATTTAATATGTTCAAAAGCAGGGAGAATGTTTTCTAGATGTTCAATAGTATTTGTGTATATGAACACTTATACAATTCAATTTGTTAGACACCAAAGTATATGTAATTTTAAATTTAAGATTAGATTCATCTCTTCATTTTAACAGCACGAAATGGGAGGATTCGTTCCATATAAGATCCAGACTAAGATTTTAACTCGATAATCGAGGAAAACTACCTATGGCGTGTTTTTATTGTTGTATTTTTTATTCCATTATTCTGAATAACAGAACATGTATGAAATTTAAGACTGTCATCGACAGTGATAATTTTGTTCAAACACTGTAAATCCTTATTTTTTCAATCAGTAGGCCTATTATTGTTTTATAGGCATAAGACTACCGAAACTTAAATGCCTACATTCGTTTTAAGAACTAAAAATGTGAAGCGACATGTATTGGTACAATAGCCTACATTATTATCCTTTGTTCTATCGCATCAACATCTCTGCCTGCGACTGCATATCGATGTTGTGTCAAATCTATTAAGTTTTTGTTGTAGGCTAAGTATTAATTGCATAAATGACAAAGTCGCACTAAAAGAAGATAAATTGTATAGATAGACGAATAGATAAGAACGATGGAGAGATAGAGAACATTTTATACTTTTTATGAATGAGTGTATATACAGGACAAAATGACAGGGATAGGCCATGCAGAGAGGATCATTTTTATGAAGAAACATGTAGTCGCAAACACGTCGTTTATGAGTTATGCGCAGATGAAGGTGTTCACCCGTAAGGGACGGAATTGAATACAGACAATTATACACGTATCGTTTTAAAATTGAAATATAAAATTATGGAATATTCACCTGAAAGGTCCGTCTCCTCAACTTAATTAGCTATTTAACTGTAGCGCTTTCGGGACTTGTCCCATCATCGGCAGGATTGAAAACTTGAATCCTGCCGATGATAGGACAAGTCCCGAAAGCTCTACAGTTAAATAGCTAATTAAGTTGAGGAGACGGACCTTTCAGGTGAATATTCCATAATTTTATATTTTAATTTTGAATAATACCTCAACGGAACACATCATGAATGTTATAAAAGTTGATTACTTATCGTTTTATTTAAAAAAAATCATGTGTTTATAATAAGTGTTCAAACAGTCAACCCTATGCCTCATTGCATGTTTGATATCGTCGCAGCAACGATCGGCCAGTATGGCCGATCATGGCAGGATTCTTTTTGACGTCAAAACACTTATTGTTTTTCCTCTACAAAAAATTATCCTCTCTGCATGGCCTATCATCCCTATAATATATAATATATAGGAGAGGTTAAACTAAGGCTATATATATATATATATATCCTTAGTTTAACCTCTCCTTTTTTACGTAAGCTACTTAAATTACCCTACGTCACCCGGGCCTCATAGGAACATGACCTGTCGAGAGAGAATTTGAAACTGTAGATCATTCACTTAATTTTTTGATCGCACAAGAAATGGCGGTCTCCCTAGATGTGTGATCAACTGAATACCAGGCCACTTCAGAGACAATAAGAGCATTTAAGACAAGACATACAATGCATTCATACTAATCATGGTCAATAAGATATCGATAATTTTAATGGCCAGATGATGTTCAGGGACCATTTGTTGTTTAATTTTTTTCTGGAATTTGTTTTACAGGCGAGGAAAAGCTCCGAAAATAACATTACCCAGGGAACTTATTCCGACTGGGATCGAATGCGGGCCCGCTGCGTACGAGGTAACGACGTTACTCGAGATTACAACGATGGACGAGTGTAGATACGTGGGTGAGTATATACTGTACGTATATTGTTCTTTAATCGCGGAACAGAAATAGACAAGAACGGCCAAACAGGCCTGTGTGTATAGTTATTGTACATTTATGTATTTCTTTTCGAAAACAAAGTTAATAAATTCAAATTCTACCATATATCACTACATGATGAACATAAGCAATGGCATCAGAAAATACATTCAAGGTTTGTGATCTTATAAATACTAAAAACTTAACAATGCCCGGACGTTGCAACACACGTGCTCATAAACAAGCAGGCCCTACACTTGAGGGATACTAAAAAATTTAAAACGAAGTAGAGAGAAGTATATGACATACCAGTTGCACATACGTGCTTATTGTGGTACAAGAAATTGTCTCGTCGGCTACTCTCTAAAAGTTCCATGTTTATTGCAAGTTCGTGCTATTGTTACTTATTAAAAGAAACAGCAGAATTCTCTCTATACTTACACTATACGGTCACATCTAAAAACTAAGAGCATCCGGTATCTTTAATGTTAGGATCTGTGACAGGTAAGTGGGGGGATAAAGAATGTTATAAGACTACGCAACTGCCCCGGGCTCGTTGAATTTTCTATTTGATATTTGGATTATTTTATGCATCAATCGGCTAGGCGCCATTTTTAAAATGGAATTTTGATCTCATCTGTTGCACAGGCTCATGAAGTAAGTATACGCACACTTTTAGCACCAAATCTTTAAATATAGCCTTATTACTAAAGAAAATGTAAACACCATCAGTCCTATAACATATTCTGTGTTGCAACAAACGGGTATGAAACCAGGTCTTCATAGATGGTAATCTAATTTTTGTATCATGCAGCTAAGCGCCAAGTGCTTCCGCTCTTATATTGTTGAGGCATAACTGTCAAACAAGGAAAATAACTTTCAATATCCAGTATTGTTAATTTGGTGCTACAATAAATAGTGAAGATTAACTTAAACGTTAAACATATTTTTCTCGAAACTTACATAATGACGCATAGTCGATTGATGCATAACGCGTCAATTTTTCAGAGCAGTTTTTCAGGAAATTAGGGACAAAACTTCCTTCATAAATCACCTGCAGCGTATTCTTGAGTCATATTCATGTGCATTAAGTAAATAAAAGAGTCATCTTGCTCACAACAATCCAACATCATCATACGAGTAGTTCTATTATAAACCGCGTCTGTCAAAATGGGAATTCAAATACATTCCAACTCAAAGGTAGAATATAACATTTCTGATGGGTTTGTTTGATATTCAGTGGAGCATTAATACCAGCACCGTCTTAGGCTATGCCGGGGCCCTTGAGCACACAAGAATTTGGGGCCCTGTTGGAAAGTAAAAAAGAAAAATGGATGACAGAAACATTATTCTGCTGTGATCTTATATTTATTATGGCTAATATTGGTACAAATCAAATAATATACATATGTTATTAATTAGCTGAGTATGCTGCTAGTTTGAATTGGTTAAGATTACAATAATGGGTTCTTTCGGGATTTCTGTTGTGCAAAATCTTCTATTATATCCTGAAAGTCTATTTTTTTAAGGATATCACTTTCTATACACATAATTGACAAACTAGCAAGTCGTTCTTATAACATTGTTGTTTGTAATTAATTTTTTATTATCTTTAATTGTGAAAATGAGCGTTCTCCACTATAATTGGTAATCATTAAGCAAAGTAATATTCTTGTAGTAACTTGAACATTTTGAAAATTTTCTCCTAATTTATCAGTCTTCATTAGGTTATGTAAGGATTTAGATACTCAAATCCACTGATTCCTTTGCTATGTTCTTTAAATACTTCCTTAAATGAAAACATTCTGATTTGAGCTCATATGCATTAATGTCTTCGTGATATAATTCTGCAAATTCTTTGTATTTTTTGTCAACTCGTCAGAATCGATTATTAACTGACAAAGAAAACTGAAACGATTGTCATGTCAATTTCTTGGTATGCTGCCGAATGATTTTTTTAATGTGCATTAATGTGTCGATTAGAGGAATAAACGTATCTACACGAGAGGGGATTAATTATCCTGAGCGTAGCGTAGTGTAAGCGAATATATCGGCCTTTCGGGGCCCCAGTGAGTATGGGGGCCCTGGGCACGGGCCCCCTGTGCCCTTATGGCAAAGACGGCAATGATTAATACACAGCACCTTTCAATGAAATTAAAGTTCATGATATCAGATGATATCAGATGTCTTGGCAACGAGAGAGCACTGGATTTCACACAACTATAGGATAGTTCTAAGATGTTAGTGTTTTATTTAACGACGCTCTTTAACAGATATGATTATTAGCATCGCAATTAAAATGTGAACATGAAAGGGCTGATACATTTTAGTCCAAGGATCATTTCTGGAACAAGAGTAATTATGACGAAATTAACAGCCTTGTCAGATAAATAGCTATGCTCCAATGTAAAAGCCACCATATAACTACGAGTATTACACTAAAAGTTTATATAACCAAAATAAAACTATTATAAGAGATTATTTAACTCATGTTTCAAATGGGAGTCAATGACCAATCACATTTCAATGAATTTTGATTTACAACCAATGACAGTCTTTTTCAACTTGATTTTATAAATTTAATTTTGTCATATTAAAATTAAGCTCCTCCTTTTTAACATTCTGAATAGTTCAGAACATTATTTTGTAGTGACTGACTGTCCAAGAAACACGGCTACCAGATTGTATATATAGTGCACGAATGTAAACACTTACTGCTTGCAGATTATAATAGAAAAACATTCGTAGTAATTGATTACACCACAATAAAAACAAACCACTGTTTGAACTTCCTTAAACGTATTATTTCCCAGGTATTTACGTTCCAGAAAAATATAATTTACATCATAGGACATCAGAAATTAATTAATAACCTATAATGTTGGTTATAAACAGTTTGATGTGTTTAATTTTTTTCTCCACTAGGATGCATTCTTATAATATTGCGATCCTTTGGCAATAAATAATATGATCTGGTTGCAGTGATGAACAAATGAAGCATAACAAACGTTTCTCATTTGTTTTCAAACATCGCCGTTTACATTAAATATATAAATATTTTAAAATAATTATATTTAAATAATGATTTATGAGTAAACAGCTTAATTCTATTCGTTAAATAGTTCTAACAAATTTCACTTTTGATTTCCAAATTCTCTAGATAAATCACGCTCCTCATCGTGAGTCGTGAATTTATCGATAATTTGGAAATCACTCGTGGCATTACTTATGATAAAAATAATCTCTGAAATTGAGGAATGTTGTATGTTAATAAAGTTCAATAACTCTACAAACTTTTCCTATTGGTTCTTGTGGACTAGTTGTTACCATGCTCGCATCTGGTTTCGAGGTTAGTGGGTTTAAACCCGAACATGGTCGATAGATTTTTAAAGACCGTAAAAATACTGAGTGTGGTTTCATTTGCAAGGGAAGTAACGACATAGATTTACGGCACGAAAATTAATATCAAGGCTGATGAAGTTAAGATACCTTTCGACGCTAGTATTTAAATTGTGGCGTTACTGTTAAGAGCGTCATTATATAAATAGGGCTATTAACAATTTTTTCGCAATGAATTCTCTATACTTACACAACATGGCATTCGATCATTAGAAATCGTTCTAGAAACTTTAAAAAAAATAACCATACCAGATGAATGTAACACTAGAAAGATTAAAAATATATTTTTACGTTATAGAAGAACTGAAAATTCAAGAATATAAAAGGGGAAAAACTGAAAATTAGGAGAGGAAAGGGAGAAATATGGGTGTGTTTTCTAATGTGAACTCGCTGCTTTTCCGTGTTTCGTGTTCCTAATTCAACAGAGGACTGTGTTTATGTATCACTCTTTTAAATTTAAGCGCCACTTCGACTTACGTTGGGATAGTGATGTGTACTATACTGAATTATCTTCGTAAAACATCGCGCCTTTATAGCAAGAGTTGCAAAATTCACACATCCATGATGTAATATAAATATTACCCGCTGCTAATAAAGTGGACACAGTAAACGAGATAGCATAACGTAAAATATTAAAATATATGGGCCTAGCTTTTGGCATGTGCCGTCGTCCTCAACTGTGTTAATTTCTTTTCTAGAACTGTAGGCGTTCCGGAAGTTGACTTCCATCAACAGCAGGGGACATATGTGCTAGTACTGTTATATTACACTTTTGACTTAACAACAATTACTAGCACATATATCTTCTGCTGACGATGGAAGGCCTACATTTCTTTTAAAAAAATAATAATACAGTTAAGGACGACGGCACCTGCCAAAAGGTACATATATTTTAATATTTTACTTTGTGACTTTTTATCTCAACGAAATTTAGAATATCAGAATTACATATTTTTCTTTCTGAGACAAAAAAAGTTCATTTTTTGTTACTCAGTGTAACCAATCTTGATGTTCCCTATGTTCCCCTGAAGGGAAACTCATAGCCGAGGCAAAGTTAAGTTGAACTCAAGACTCCAACAACGAGATCCTACAACAAGAACCTATTACTTTGTACGTTCACCTCAACGTGGGTCCTCATCCAAAAACCCTACGTTAACAGAAGACATTACAACAGCCACCTCACCAGCAAGCCAAGACCCTTGGGAATTGGTTAGGGCGAAGCCTGGCGCCCTCAAACGAGGCCATCTCAACTAGGGTATGGAACCCCAACAGAAGACTCTCTGGCTCTCCAGGTTGGGGGTTAGGCATGCGGCTGACGATCCATCCAATAAAACTGTCTTGTTAGGAACCCAAATATGAAGCCTCGGAAGGATTGGATTCTAGAGGAGGCTCACTGAGGAGGCGAAGATCCTTTTTGCGGCTGTAGTGCAATTTAAGAAGAAGACGAAGAAGAAATTTTACTTACTGCCTTGAACTGAGTATCAAATAAGCTGCAATGTATTTATAGTATTTGCTTCAGATATGCTTGTTAATGTCCGAAGATATTACCATATTTCGTTATCTATTGAATCACAATGTTGGCTTGTGGCAAGAAGTAATAGACTCGTAAGTACTAAAACGTACCATTAACAGTAATAACTGGAAGGCGCACAAAACGTGCACACGAGTCTATTACCAACATAGAAACCCAAACGAATGGTACCTACCCCTCTAAGCTATAGTGAATACCATATACACTCGGAGTGGGAGGGCGGCTTTATGGGAGGAGTCATCGCCCTTATAAGGCGAGGACGCGTGTGAAAACTCTCTCACGCTCCTACGTTCCACAATAGTCTAGTTCTTCAGTAACCGTTCGCGAAAGTGATATTAAAACACGTGGGCGGAAGTAATTCATCAACTCCACTCCGAGTTATTAAAATATATACAATTGTACATATAAATTTACCCAATAAACTATAATAATAAGTGTATAATTTAAAACATCCCTGAGTGATCATATTCTACCCTGAGCGAACCGGCACAGGCTCTGACTGAGTGACGAAACACTGTATCATCTGAGGTTTACTCTTGTTTTCTAACTGTACACATCTCTAACACCACATACATGACAGCTCGCTACCTTTTACTTCTAATCATCATGACAACTCTTAAATCACAGATAAATTATATCAAACATAACCCTATTACAGAGCTTCTCTTTATTCTTCTTTTTTCAATGTCACACTTTTCCGTCATTGGAATTAATCACGTCAGTCGAAATCGGGAACTGCGAATCAAGAGTTTATCTCAAGGAAAAATTAACATTTTTTGAAAGCTCTATAGTAGTCAATGTTTTTATTTTAATATAGTGATTGATGGCAATCTTCATTTCAAGCCTGCTTCTTTAAACTAAACAATCCAGAGAGGTAATGGACGACTTCTGAAGTCACCTGATTCGTTTATTCTGTTTACTTCATCTTATGAGTCCCATCTTTCTGCAGGAAATACTTGATTTTCCAAGATATGTTTCTGAATTTCCTTCAACAAATGTGATTATACTAGCACTCATTATACTTGCTTACCTACAAAATCGCCTGAACGTTTGAGAAAATATTGAATAGTTAAGATGGCAACTGCTTGAGTGGTTGACATAAATGAAGAAGAAAAAGAAGATTTGATTGAGTAATCATTGCAGCAGTAATACAGTGAATTTACATGGATTCTCAAGAAATCTCTACCTACTAAATATCCTAAAAAGTCTCGAATAGGGTGTAATAGGAATTCTGATTCACTCTGTATATGGATACGTGTCAGTCTGTGATGTAAAATGAGAATGGAAGTTGGTATCACGTCATGCCATGAATATATAATTTTTACAGAGCAGTGATTTCATTTTTTACTTTCGAGTCTTCCAATAAACAGTCAAAACGACAAGTTACCAGAATAGAGATATATCTCAAGTTAAGTATTTGTTGAAATCGAAATACTAAGTATTCCGAAGGAAAATACCAAATTGCAAATTCATCTTACTCGTGCATGCATGCACGTACGTACACACATACATACACACACACACACACACACTCACATACGTATGTATACTCGAATATACAAGAAAAGTCTTGAAATACGTGTGACATTTATTACGTGTACTGGACCGTAGATCTCTCTAAATATTTTCTGTTTACTGTGAAATCTCAAACAGATTCCAACATATACTAATATATTAGGATTATGCTATCTATCTTGGGGGTTTGACAGCTGCTGCCGTCTTCCCGTGCACAAAACCGCAAAAGCCTAAGGGTCTTGGGCATCTTCGCTGCTGAGCACTCTAGCTTGCAGTACTGTCTTCATGTTTTCCTTCCATGTTAACTTGGTCTTCCTTTCTTATTCTTTTCTGTTAGGATGCCATTCAATAGTTGACTTCGGCCATCGCTCATATTCCATCTCTTAAAACAGTGGCCTAACCATTTAATTCCTTTTCCTCAATTCTTTCAATTATGCTTTCTTCTGCTTCCATTTTGTTTCTAACTTTCCGTTATTCTGTGACCCGTTTCTAATTTAGACTTTTCTGGCACTTTCTTCGTACCTAATCCCATTTCTAGAAGCTATAGGAGTCTTATTTCTTGTGTACTGATCTGATTGTCCATACCTCAGTTCCGTACATTGCACCAGATTCCACCAATGTTGTACCCATATATTTTTTTGAGTCTTTCCAAATATGCTTGATACCACCATATGGAATTTATGATGATATTATTTTGCTTACTCAATTCAATTCTATGTTTATGTTCTCTTGCTGTTACCTTCGATGTTATCCATAATCATTCCCAAATATTTAGTTTGTTTCACTGGCTTTATTTGGATTCCATCTTCCAATACTAAGTTTTCTCTTCATTGCTATTTATTTGCCAGATATTTGATTTTTGTAAATTTCTGTGAGGGACCCCATGATTCTATGTGCTTTTCAACCTTTTTATTATTATTTATTATTATGATTTATGTGGAAAGCAACGGGAAGCTACCACACCTACAATTCCCTATTAAAGCTGCAAAGCATAGCATGGAAATGCTATGATTGCAGTGAAAGACCTGCCCTTGGGCAGAATTACTATGGATTATTATTGTAATTATTATTATATTATTTTATTATTATTATTATTATTATTATTATTATTATTATTATTATTATTCTTATTATTATCCAGAAAGCATTGGTGGTTTAAAAAAAGAGATAAAACAAGAAAGGTTTGATGCGGAAGTGCCGACATTGTAAAGAACAGAAAGCTAGCAAAAACAAATGGTTACACGAGCCAAATGAGGTAAATTTAGAGCAATTGTGTAGTATTGACGGGAAACCACCAAGCTACTTAAAGATTAAAAAGAGGGAATATTTGAGAGAGAAGATTAATGATTTTGAAATGAATGCAAAAAATAGGAACATTAGAGAATTATATCAGAGAATTAGTATAGAGAAGAAGGGTTTCAGGCTAGAACAAACATAATTCGGATGGAAATGGGGATATGATTGCGATTCCAGAGTATATTAAATAGATGGAAAAGTTACTTTTAATCACCTATTAATGTACATACAGACAGGACATTGAGGAGGATAATTTACCAGACGGCAGAAATGCTAGTCGCAGAAGCCAAGTGCATTAGAGGTTGAAATGGCGATTGAAAAATTGAAGATGTATGAAGCATCAGGTTCAGATGAGATCGCAGCAGAACTGAAAAATCAGGGGGAGAAAAAATTGATGGAGAAGATACGCTGGTTGCTTAGTATGATATGGGAAAAGGAAGCTCTTCCAGATGAATGGAAGGAATCATTTATTGTACCATTTATAAAGAACGCAGATTGCAACAACTACAGGGGCATATCATTCTTTCAACTTCGTACAAAATTCTAACAAATATATAGTAAGCAGACTTACTCCCCTATATTGATGACATTCTAGGAGATCATCAATGTGCATTTAGAAGAAAAAGGGTCTAAAACAGATCAGATTTTTAGTATAAGACAGATTTAGAAAAGAAATGGGAAGATATGGTTATGTACATCAACTGTATGTAGACTTCAACAAAGCATATGATTCAATTAAGAGGGAGAGTTAATAGTATCCTGCTGGAGTTCGGAATTCCTAAAAAGTTAGTTAGACTTATACGAAGTGTGTTCTAAATGGCACAAAGAGTAGGGTGCGTGTAGGCAGCGCAGTTTTCAGACTCTTTTGAAATCCAGAATTGGTTGAAGCAAGGAGATGCACTATCTCCTCTAGTATTTAAATTTGTAGTAGAGCATGCCATTAAATCTTTGGAGAATGAGTATGGCTTACAACTCAATGGTATTAATAAGCTGTTAGTTTATGCTGATGATGTGTGTATTGTGGCCGATAGCGAGGAGATACTAAAGGCCAACACGCACACACTATTGAGTAACACTAAGAAATAGGACTGGAAGTAAATATCAATAAAACTAAATATATGGTCACACGTAGAAATTCATTAAAATAATGGAAATGGACAGCTAATGGCAAATGAGGGAAATTTTGAGGAGGTGGCTGAATTCAAAATACCTAGGAACAATAAAATCACAAGTAAGAATGAGATGCACAAAGAAATTAAACATAGGCTCAATTCTGGAAATGCTTGCTATTATGCATTGCAGAGGACTCTTGATGTCCCAAACCCCTTTCAAAAAACGTTATAAACTGAAAATATAAAAACTATTATTCTACCAGTTATATTATAGGGTGCGAAACATGGACTCTTACTTTAAGAGAGGAAAAGAAGATTACATAGTATTTGAGAATAAAGTACTTAGGAAAATTTTTGGACCAAAGAGAGATGAACAGACAGGTGAATCGAGAAGACTACATAACAATGAACTACATGGTCTTTATAGGAAGTGAGATATAATAAGAACAGTTAAGTCTCGTAGACTGCGATGTGCAGGACATGTTGCACATATGGGGAATGGGAGACTTGCATGGAAGCTTCTTGTAGGAAAGCCACTGGGCAAACGCTCAGTTGGTAGACCAAGAATGAGGTGGGAGAATAACATTAACTATGATTTAAGGGAAGTAGATTATACAGGGAATGATTGAAAGGCATTAGCTCAGGATAGAGATGTATGGAGAGCCTACGGGTTCGTTAGTGCCAGTGAGTAAGTAAGTAAGTATTATTATCCAGTCCACTGCTGTGATCTAGTTGTAACATCGTTGCCTCAGATGCAGCGGGTTCGATCTCTGGTTGGGACAAGTTTGCTGACTTAGTTACTTTTGGGGGTTTTCTTCGCTGTAAGACAAATACGAGGAAAGTTTAGGGTCCTAATAGTTCCCAGACACAATCTGGTTATTATATTATTATTATTATTATTATATTATTATTATTATTATTATTATTATTATTATTATTATTAATCTTGTTTATTAGTACGAGTGAATGGCGAGACTTGTCTTAAATGTTCGTGTTGTCAAGGAAGTGGCCCTGGCATTGAGCAGATCACTGATCTGTGAGGAGGGGGTGGGCTCTATGTCTTTGTGTGGCCAGATAAGAAAGTATTTCTATGATCCAGAGTTTTAAATATTTTCTTGATAGGCCGTGTTCCTGTAAGGTTCGGGTGGCTTGGGGCATATAAAAATTTTTAAAAAAAAAGGATAAAATTAAGGAAAGCAAATAAAGAATTTTTTGTCCAACTTCGGGAACCCTATTTTACCTAATGGTTAAGAAATCAATTAGTATATTAAAACGTTTATGATTAAGACTACGAATGAAACTGACAAAACATTTATAGACTTGATGTAAGGAAGGCTGTTATAACTAGACTTCGGATTTTTAGATTCTAAAAATCTTATTTTAGGTGCCTAAAATAAGTTCTGATCAAATGCAAAATAGGTTATATTATATATATATATATATATATATATATATATCTTGAAGTCGGAACGGGCCAGAGGGCCTAAGCCTTGATGTTGATAATTATATATATATATACAGAGGAACGTCGGGTAATTTGGACCCCTACTTTGAATTTCTTTTCTTCTTTTAATTAAGTGATTTGAATTTTGTTTAATTAGTTGGGGTCGATGGATTTTTTAGGATGGAAAAATCCAAAGAGCAAGTCCTCCGGGAGGGGCTTTAAGCCGTGGGTCCCGAGTCTGAAGATTTTCAGGCTCGTAAAAGATCGTTAAGCCTGAATGAAAAGGCATCAAAGCAAAATTTACCGAATTTTCCCGTCCTAGTACTACCTTAGTTTCCTAGATGTCAGTATGAGGCGGAACGCTGACCACGGACCGCTCAAAGGACATCTATACGAAAACAAGTGTAACTAAATTAGTAGCCTATGGTTCAAATTCTTCCCTGTAGGGGGAGAGCGCCTAAATATCTGTTAAGGGAAACATGGGCTTACAAGAGGACTGTGATTATCATTAGTGTTGTAACTATTAAATAGCATTGTTATTTTATTCAAATATGGAAACATCTTCTTAGTTTATAAAATTTTTTACATTACAAGAAATGTCTACTCTAACATCCATATTCGGATAAAGTGGACTCCAGAGTCCACCTTAGCTTTTAGTCAATTTTAAGTTCATTTACTCTACTAATTTATACAGACAGGCACATTATAATCAGAAAATATTTATGACTGATCATAATTAAAAGCGTTTAGATTTATTTAATGTTTTGAAAAATCATTGTTGACTGCAACATTCACACGTCATTCAACTGCAGAAAGCGACGACCTTTGGGTTTAGTAAAATTACAAGGATATAAAATAAAATTAATTAAGTGAATGGTTTTCTACAGATAGCATCCTCATTGATAAAATATACGTATTCGTGTAAAGTGGACCCAGGTCCTGGTGGAGGGTCCACATTAACCGAATTCCTTTGTTATATTTAATTATTTTATACAGCCACCATGTCACATAATATCAAACCAAACCCGTCAGTATATTAAAACAGCATCTACATAATGTAATATATTTAGGAGTTTTTTTCAACATTTGTAATATTCAATAGCAGAAATTAGGAATTAATTCTCAGCTTGAAAAACTTTTAAGGTGGCCATTTCCATAAATATCACTGATAAACCCTTCTTCGCACAAAGAATCAAAGAAACTGGCCTTGAACCCGTCAAAGTTGATACGGGGAAGAAGTTAAAATATTTTCTGTTCGAGAACAGCACCAATTAAACAAGATATTAACAGGATTCACTCAAACAGAAGGGTCCACATTACCCGTACTCCGTGTATATATATATATATATATATATATATATATATGTAGGGCAGATTAAGATTTGCTAATTTTAGTATGAATGTATTAATTAAAATTCATTAATAATTAGTACTATTTGATTAACTTATAAAGTTTCATATTTATGAAATTATATTATATTAAATATAATGATTTTAAAGTAATCATTAAATATTGACTTTTATTCTTGATATTTAGAATGGTAAACTCAGAAAAATAGCAGGACTACGTATTAAACACGTTAAATCCACGAAGGAAAAACGAAACAAAATTAACTGACTTGTTTGTTACAAACGTTATAGAATATACATTTTTCATCCGATGTGAAATGTGGAAATATCATGTATCCTATGCTTAATATTCAGGATAGTGAAAACGAATAAGCTCTGTAAATATTTTAATTTCTCGAGATGAAATAAACACATTTTTATTCGATTTAGTGATAAAATATAGGACTTTAGGAATACAGGCTAAATGTTAATTTTGGCATTTTTAGGCAATATAAGACTACCATTTTTGACCATATAAATATATGAAACGTATAAATACAACTTCATTTTAAGTTATTCTTCGGGAACAAAATAGATTTTTGCCTAAAATCCGAGGTCTAGATATAAGATTTTACAGTTAGATGTGAACGTACTTTGAACGAGTGCCATTCACATCAAAATGATGATAAAAGTACCAGTTTGTGGGTAAACCTGTAGTTATATCGTTTTCATTTACGTAAACAGTTGACAAGCGAACCGCTTATAGGCTACTGTGAAGCTGTTAACAAAAACTGTTGGATCCATAAACCCTGCACACAGCGACATCTGACAGTACGTCTGCACTCACAGATAAGCAAAAATACAGCGAAGAGTCTACATAGCTTTATCTCAAAATACATACATATTTATGGATTTGATAAACATTTATTTCACATTTATTTTCACATAATGAAGCCAGTTTATCTAAATTATGGAATATAGCTTTAGTATTAGAAGTGTAGTATTGATATTTTCTCAAATTACGTAATAAAACTACAGACTTAACGAATGACCTAAATTATTATTTTATTTATGACGCTATTTGACATGTCAGGTCATTATTGTTGCAATTTAAATCTGGGCATGAAAATGCCGACAAATTTGCTCAGAAGCCTCTTATTTCTCTCTTGAGTGTTTTTTTACTTGCCGTAAATCTACGATACGGGATCCATAGCTTTCGTTCCCTTTCGAAGGAACCCATTCTCAGAAATTTTACGCCTTTAAATATGCATCGACCACAGCCGAGTTTAAACCCGCGAACGTTGGATCCAGAGGCGAGCTTGGTAATCACTAGGACAGACTGGACCTAAAATTGTGCACCCTTCATTCTTCAGAGCTTTCCGAAAAGCAATGACGATATTTACAGAAGAGCTAGCTAGCAACTAAATATTTATGTATAAAAATTCAGCTTGTCCTTTATAGACTTCTAAACCGCTCAACCGATTTTCATGAAAATTTGTAGGCCTACATACAAGTTTTCAGGCACAGAGAGTGTTTAGCCGCTATCTATTGCGTTCAAGACCCATTAGGTGTAGGAGTTCGCCTGAAACGAAAATTTAAAAATCGCTCTAGCGGTCACAATGTTCGATTCTTCACAACGAAACAGTGGCGGCTGGTGGATAAAAACATATGTGAAGTAATGATATGATAACATATTAAATACAGTACAGTCCTAATGACTAGCCTCAAAAATTGTCGATTCAATGAAACACATTCATTAAATCAAAGAGTATACAGTCTTACATTTTCCCTTAGAGCATCTGCGATTGTATTACGATTTTTTTCGAAAGTTTTCAACTGCAAATGTCACTTCAAATGCTCCTCGGAATCTTTATGCTTATTTAAAGCACGCGTCACATTTTGAAAGTCACAAAACACGTGTTTATTCCAGACACCAAATTTATTCCTAAACAAAACACATGTGTAATGTCGCACTACTGCATAACCATAAGTATTGTTAAAACCAAGAATTTTTTTAATGAAGAGTGTATAACTTGGCAATACCATTGAACGAGCCTGGTGTAATGAGAAGGAATATGCTATTTGTGTATTAAGAAATCAAAGTAAGTTAGGTACTAATTATATTTGAATACAATATATATATATATATATATATCCCTCCATGGTATCTTTACCTTGTCGTGGTGGAGTGGCTTGCGTGCTTAAATGATCCTGAGAGCTATGCCGGCGGTAGCATTGCTGCCGATAGGGTTACCCATGCCGGACTGGTCGAAGGTGATAAGTCAGACGAAAAAAGTACCTTGGGCGAAAGAGTGACGATCTTTCACCGTAAAATACAACCGTCAAGAAATGCGGACATAGGTTCAACTGGGGTAAAATTTTCCGGAGGTCAAATAGTCCCCCATTCGGATCTCCGGGCGGGGACTACTTCAGGGAACCCATGCCAAAGGCTCAAACACAGGGACATGTTCCTAGGAACATGGAATGTTAGGACTTTATACAATAGCGGGGCACTAAAGATATTAACGCGGGAATTAGATAAATCACCCTTGGATATAGTCGCTTTACAGGAAGTTAGGTGGCCAGGAGAAGGTAGCCAGGAATCAAGAAGCTTTGCATTATACTACGGGGGTGCAGAAAGCAGCAGAAATGCTAGTCGCAGATCCAAGTGCATTAGATGTTGAAATGGCGATTGAAAAATTGAAGATGTATAAAGCATCAGGTTCAGATGAGATCCCAGCAGAACTGGTAAAATCAGGGGGAGAAAAATTGATGGACAAGATATGCTGGTTGCTTAGTATGATTTGGGAAAAAGAAGCTCTTCCAGACGAATGGAAGGAATCAATTATCGTACCAATTTATAAGAAAGGAGATAAAACTGACTGCAACAACTACAGGGGCATCTCATTACTTTCAACTTCGTACAAAATTCTAACAAATATATTAGTAAGCAGACTTACTCCCTATATTGATGACATTCTAGGAGATCATCAATGTGCATTTAGAAGAAACAGGTCTACAACAGATCAGATTTTTAGTATAAGACAGATTTTAGAAAAGAAATGGGAATATAATGGTACTTGTACATCAACTATATGTAGACTTCAAAAAAGCATATGATTCAATTAAGAGGGAGAAGTTATATAGTATCCTGCTGGAGTTCGGAATTCCTAAAAAGTTAGTTAGACTTATACGAATGTGTCCAAATGGCACAAAGGGTAGGGTGCGTGTAGGCAAACAGTTTTCGGACACTTTTGAAATCCAGAATGGGATTGAAGCAAGGAGATGCACTATCTCCTCTACTATTTAATTTTGTACTAGAGCATGCCATTAAATCTTTAGAGAATGAGGAAGGCTTACAACTCAATGGTATTAATAAGCTGTTAGTTTATGCTAATGATGGAGTACTATTGGCCGATAGCGAGGAGATACTAAAGAACAACACGCACACACTATTGAGTAACACTAAGGAAATAGGACTGGAAGTACATATCAATAAAACTAAATATATGGTCACACATAGATATACATTATTTTATGGAAATGCACAGCTAAAGGCAAATGAGGGAAAATTTGAGGAAGTGGCTGAATTCAAATACCTAGGAACAATAAACACAAATAGGAATGAGATGCACAAAGAAATTAAACATAGGCTCAATTCTGGAAATGCGTGCTATTATGCATTGCAGAGACTTTTGATGTCCCAACTCCTTTCAAAAAACGTTAAACTGAAAATATATAAAACTATTATTCTACCAGTTATATTATATGGGTGCGAAACATGGACTCTTACTTTAAAGGGAGGAAAGGAGAGTTATGAGTATTCGAGAATAAAGTACTCAGGAAAATTTTTTGACCAAAGAGAGATGAATAGACAGGTGAATGGAGAAGACTACATAACAATGAAGTACATGGTCTTTATAGGAAGCCAGATATAATAAGAACAGTTAAGTCTCGTAGACTGCGATGGGCAGGACATGTTGCGCGTATGGGGAATGAAAGACTTGCATGGAAGCTTCTTGTAGGAAAGCCAGAGGGAAGACGCCCAGTTGGTAGACCAAGAATGAGGTGGGAGAATAACATTAACTATGATTTGAGGGAAATAGATTATACAGGGAATGATTGGAAAGCATTAGCTCAGGATAGGGATGTATGGAGAGCGTATGTCCGTGCGGCCATGAACCTACGGGTTCGATAGTGCCAGTGAGTAAGTATGTAAGTAAGTACAAAAATATATGCTCAAACTGGGGGTTGAACCCAGGAGCTTTGTTTTTCTATGCCGCGAGACTACAAAAATGCTCACCATTGAGTCAAACTAAAGCGAAATCTGAAATGTAGATACTGTGACGCCAATTGAAGACAACATACTAAACCAAAACACCCTCATTACCCAACTCAAATCCAATTTAAGCGCTGACGTGTTTCGCTAAAACGTACACCACGTCTTCGTCCCCAGTGAGAATTTCAGAAGTGTACGAGGGCGGATCGGAAAGTAACGCACAATAATTTGTTTTCTGCCTTGGTATTGCAGCTAGAATGTTGAAATTTCACAGAGATATAGTTTGAAGTTTTCACTACAGATGGTATTTTTTTCTCAGGTGCACCTCTTGCGAGAGAAGCTTGAACTATGCAACAAAGATGGCGCGCATGCTACAGTCGTCCACCTGTGAGGAACAGAGAAGTGTTGTTCGATTTTTGTGGGCCAAAGGGCATAAACCCAGTGAAATTCACAGGGACATGCGTGGCGTGTATGGGGATGATTGTATGGACCGTAGCAATGTATCCAGGTGGTGCACATTCTTCCAAGAGGGACGCGTGAACCTTAGTGATTCGCCATTCGCACGTGATTCGCCTTAGTGATTCCTGGCCGGCAAACGCTTTGAGACAGATGTGGAAGTGAAAATCAGCAGTGCGCCAGATGGCTACACTCCAACCAAACGGACTTCTACGAACAGGGCATATTGAAACTGGTAACACGATGGGAAAAATGTGTTGAGAAAGTTGGTGACTATGTCGAAAAGTAGGTAAAAGATGTAAGTTCATTTGTGATTTTTTTCCTTTTTTTACTATTAAACTTTTTAAAAAAAAATTATTGTGCGTTACTTTCCGATCCGCCCTGTGGGCGACTGTAGCATGCGCGCCATCTTTGTTGCATAGTTCAAGCTTCTCTCGCAAGAGGTGCACCTGAGAAAAAAAATACCATCTGTAGTGAAAACTTCAAACTATATCTCTGTGAAATTTCAACATTATAGCTGCAATACCAAGGCAGAAAAAAATTATTGTCCGTTACTTTCCGATCCGCCCTCGTATAACCGATTCTCTATGGTCTGGATATCCTTAATATCTGTTGACATTACGGTTGTCATAGCAACCGCGAGAAGGCAAAAATGTTTTTCCAAAGTTGTTAAGTGTCAAACATATAACCCATTAAATTTTAGTCAATTTCACTGTGGTAGGACACGCTTTAGTGGACACAATGTGAATTATTAGCAGTTACTGTTCTTAGGCAGCTGACATATAGACATTCTTTCGTCAGAGGAAGATAATAATAGATAATAAAATTAAATAATTGTACTGTTATATAATTAGAATATTGGTGAAGTGGCACTTCACTCATTTCACCTGAAAAGCCGCTACTGCAACGAAACTCAGAACATCCTATTAAAACAAGTCGAGGTAGCTACTGTCTAAAAATCATGAAAACCGACCATTAAAAGTCGAGGTTTACTGCGATTCGAAATTAAACGTTGGCTCTAGTAAGCATCATATTTGTTTTGTCGTACTCTATACCATATAATTTAGTTAATCCTTAATGTTTAATTTATTTGGGCGTAGCAACGCTCGCAGGGTATTAGCTAGTAAGGAATTTAAAAAAATCCTTTTAAAGTTGAGTCCTAAAATGAATATGGTATAATTTGAGCTATGGTCTGTTGTTTACTGTAACTATCACTTTGTATAGTGCGAGCTATAATCATTTTCTACAGCAAGCGGTCCATTTTTTGCTATGCAACCCTCCGCCCTATATCTAAGGGATTTGCGCGGGAACGTTTGGTATTACTTGCCAGATCAGCACTTTTAAAATGCATATTAAAGCACCGTTGAGGTTATGTAATAAGATGTTAAAAATAAAATTGGTAATGGTAAGTCAGTCGTCCTCAACTAAATTATTAAATAGTTCCAATATGGAGGCCTTTCAAAATCAATGTTTCATCTTCTGCATTTTAACTAAATGCAGAAGATGAAACATTGATTTTAAAACGCCTCCATATTGGAACTATTTAATAATTTAGTTAAGGACGACTTATTTATTAGATACAAATTTTATTTTTAACATCTTACTTGCCAGACGTTGAACACGTGTTTTCGTATTGTGTGTACACATTTATGGGACTATATTTAACTTGGTCTTTAAATGCCTCCAAAACGAAAAAGCTAAAGGATTAAATTCAGATAAACGAGGAGACGAAGGTACTGACTCTCTCTGATCGATTCATTCAAGACTCGTGTTTAGTGTCGACTAACTCTCAGATGAAATCGTCTCGGTGCTACACATTCTCCAGCAAGACAGGCACATTAATTGGTTCCAAAGGAACCCACTATAATTATCACATACCAGTTAATTTGTTACATGAGCCGTCTAACTCGGAAAATTTATGTTCTTTGTTTATGGGAACTTTTTCTTGTTCTGTTACTTTTGTTAAATATTACATATTTTTTTTATGACACCTCGTGCGTTCAGATATGTAATTTAGTTAGGCAAATGTAATAATAATAATAATAATAATAATAATAATAATAATAATAATAATAATAATAATAATAGCTAATTATTTTACCTGGCAGAGTTAAGGCCTTAAGGCCTTGTCTACCACTCAACTAGGTTTAAAAAATACAAACAAAAAAGAATAGTCTTAAATCTAAATTACAATATATATATATATATATATATATATATATAAACGATTACAAGTTATGAATACAATACAAATTAATATTTATAATGTATTTTGATTTACTCTAAATTTAACGAATTAAATATATAATATGTACAAGATATATAAAAAAAGAGGAAAAGATTAATGACATAGTACAAAATTAAATAAATAGAGAAAAATTAATTATTAGACAACAGGTAACTGTATAAGCGTGACTTAAAGGTGCCAAGTGTGTGGCAACCCTGATATCTTGAGGAAGGAGATTCCAGGAGCGGGCAGAGGCTACTGTGAAGGAAGTAGAATAGGAGGAAGCGCTATGAAGAGGAATTGTTAGCAGACTGCTATCTTGTGACCTAGTGTCAATATTGTGGTAAGAGGATAACTTCTCATATCTGGACGCCAGGTAAGTAGGAATGTAGGATGTAGATTCGTGATATGCGAAAATCATATGATAAATCGTCTTGGCATCTGGTAACTTTAATGCTTCTAAAATGTATTATGATTTACCGTTGAGGTTATATAGTAAATGTTAAAAATTAAAATAAGTACCTGATATAACAACCGAAAGGTCGAGGGTTCAAGTCCCGGTGGGGTCAGGATTTTTTAAACTGACCCAAACCTTCTGGCGGCACTAAGGCCCTGGGGTCGACTCAGGCTCTAACGGAAATGAGTACCAGACGCTTGTTCTGGGGGTAAAGGTGGCCGTCACGCAGGGCTGACAACCCGGCTGACATCAAGTGCCGAATGTCCAAAAAAAGTGGGAGCCTTAACCTCTTACTACCCCAAGGGCCTCCTGAGGCCTGTGACGGGAATACTTTACTTACTTACCTGATATAACAGTCGTCCTCAATTAAAATGAAATCCTGTTTATTAAAGAAAAACTTCAAGTAGTCAAAACCATGCTTCTAAAGACCTACATGATTTTAAGTGCATAACGTTTTCTTTAACCAGAAATTGATTTTAATCGAGGACGACTGTTTTACCAGGTAGAGGAACTTCGGGTAATTTGGACCCCTGTTTTGAATTTGTTGTTTTTCTTCTTTTAATTAAGGAATTTGAATTTTTTTTAATTACAGTGACTATCGTTAGTGTTGTAACTATGAAATAGCATTGTTATTTTATTCAAATATGGAAACAACATGATTTATAAACTTTTTTACATTACAAGAAGGTTCGACTTTAACCTCCATATTCCGGTAAAGTGGACCCCAGAATCCACCTTAGCTTTTAGTCTATTTTTAAGTTCACTTATTTATTTATACAGAGAGGCACATATTAATCTGAAATTATTTGTGACTGATCATAATGAACCCTTATATTAAAAAAAAAAAATAGTCCACCGCTGTGGTCTCGAGGTAGCGTGCTGCCTTGTCACGTTGCGGGCTCGGGTTCGATCCCCGCTCGGGACAGTTTTTCTGGGTGAGGTTTTTATCGGGGTTTTTCCTCACCTGTAAGACAAATGTCAGGAAAACTTTAAGGCCCAAACGGTCCCCGAAATCATATGGCCATCATCATCATCATTCTTATCATTATCATCATCATCCTTCACCGGTATAGAAAGCAACGGGAAGCTACCACACCTACAATTCCTTAGTAAAGCTGCAAGCATAGCATGAAAATGCAGTGAAGGACCTGCCTTCGGGCAGAATTACTATGGATGGATGGATATTAAAAATGTATCCTATTGGATACATTAATTTCATTTATTTAATATTGTTTTCAGATCAATAGTTAAACAAACGAGTAAAAATTACTTTAATTTATGTCAAATTACGGAATAATGTATAATAATCACACAGTTTAACATGAATTTATTTTCCTTACGGTCCGGAGTATTTAAATAACTGGCACGAGAAAATATTATATTGACAATTTAAGGTTAAAAATTGTTGATATTTATTTAATGTTCTGAAAAATGACTGTTGATTATAATACTCAAACATCATTCAACAGCAGAAGGCGACGGTCTTTGAGTTTAGTAAAATTACAAGAATATTAAATAAAATTAATGAAGTGAATTGTTTTTACAGACAGCATCCTCATTGATAAAATATACGTATTCGTGTAAAGTGGACCCAGGTCCTTGTGGAGGGTCCACATTAACCGAATTCCTTTGTCATGTTTAATTATTTTATACACGCACCATGTCGCATAATATCAAACCAAACCCGTCAGTATATTAAAACAGCATCTATATAATATAATATATTTAGGAGTTTTTTTTAAACATTTGTAATATTCAATAGCAGAAATTAAGAATTGATTCTTAGCTTGAAAAACTTATTAAGTGGTAATTTTCATAAATATCACAAATAAACCCTCCTTTGCACAATGAATAAAAGAAACTGGCCTTCAACCCGCCAAAGTTGATGAGGGGAAGAAGTTAAAACATGTTCTGTTCGAGGGCAGCACCAGTTAAAGAAGACATTAACAGGTTCCACTCAAACAGAAGGGTCCACATTACCCGAACTTCCCTATACTTATTTTAATATTTCAACATTTTGGTAAATATAGTATCAAAATTATATTGTTCCAAGTTAGACTGTAAATTGTAAAGGTGTATGTATCGAGATAAATAATTTATAATTGGGATATATATATCGGAAATGCATATTTCAGTCATCACATATTCTAAACCTTAAGAAAAATTGAGTCGTTAAGGTCTTAAAGAGCTGACTAATGTGGAAACTGAGAGAGATGGTTAAATCACCAGGCTAGGAGGAGATAGTGTTCGACCATATGGTAACACTGTAATCAATAAATAAATACGCACAACTTTTGACATGAGATGTGATTATTGAAGGAGCAGTAATTACACTCCTACACTCTACCTGGAAGACCTAACGAAGAACTGCTTCAGGAATACGGGGGGGGGGGGTGTAAACATGGGAGGAACTAGAATTAAGTGCAAAAGATATGCTGATGATATGGCTTTGCTAGCAGAAGATGCAATGATTCTGAGGAACATGCTGATGGAGCTAAATGACAAGTGCGAGGATTATGGAATGAAGATAAATGTAAATAAGACGAAGGCCATGATTATAGGAAGGAAACCAAGGATAAACATAGGATTAAAGATGAGGCAATTGAGCAAAGTGGAGAGCTTCAAATACTTAGGTTGTACTATCAGTAGTAACATGAACTACAGTCAAAAAGTAAAGCAATGGCAAAAGAAGTTTTTAATAAGAAGAGAGCATTTTCTGCGGACCTTTGGCAAAATAATTTCGGAAGATGCTAGTGAAGTGCATTGTGTGGAGTGTAGCATTGTATGGTGCACAGAGACTTGGACATTACGACGGAATGAGGAAAAACGACTGGAAGCTTTTTAGTTGTGGATATGGAGAAGGATGGAACGTATAAAATGGACAGACAAAATTAAAAATAAATATGTGATAGACATAGTGAGTGAAGGAAGAACACTGCTGAAACTCATAAAGAAGAGGAAAATAAATTGGATTGGCCACTGGCTAAGAAGAACCTGCCTGCTGACGGATGCCCTAGAAGGAATGGAAAGAAAGTTAGAGGCAGAAAATGACATCAGATGATAGACAGTATTAAAATAAATGGTTTGTATGCAGGTACAGAAATGAAGGCTGAGTTAAGGAAAGAGTGGAGAATGTTGAGTTTGCAGGGAATACTATGAATGAACATACTAAGGGTGCAAGCAATGGGACTAAATAATTTGAACCCAGAGTTCAGTCAATGGTTAATCATATGATGTGCTAATATTATCCCTATCCAATTTCTTAAAAACGTGTTCAATGAATGGAGCAAGCTTAAGGGGGGCGATGGGTGAAAAATTGACCATTTGAGATCAAAATTGATATTTTTTGTTTTTTTTTTGTACTAAAAATAGCCTGCAATCTAATATATATGTTGGCAAGGTTTCAGAGGCCTGTGCCGCTTCTAAGTTCCCTAAAGTGCTGGTTAGGCATGTATGTTGCATATTGTATTTAAACTACATGCAAATCTTTAAACTTATTTTTCCACACTTTTATTTTCACTGCATTTTCGTACATTCAAAATTGAATGGAATTCACAAATTTTGTCCTAGAAGGTTCAAATTTTTACTGCATGTCCTAAAAAGAATGAGTCACAAAGTAGTGCATGGGTTTCATGATTGAAGTAGTATTTTATGAAATAAAAAATAAAAAGAATGCAATTATTATTTTTTTGTTGTTGTAATTTCACGCATGAGGTACAACATTATTTTTTTCTCCCTTTGTATTCACATTATAAGAATTCTAATGCATGAAGTTTTTCTTAATATTTAGGGGTCTTGTAAAAAAATCAGACATTTTACTAAAACATTGTGGAATCCATTTAATTATAATATATACAATTTTATTTAATATAATATTTAATAACTCATAAAATAAATGTCTCACAATAATGAAACTTAAACACACAATTATTTATCATGCACTGAATGTTTGTACAAAAAATCAAGACTCTGGTTCAAAAAAGGTAGAAAATAGAAATTTCACCCATCGCCTCTCTTAATATTGTTTAGGAGACAGTAGAATAAGTTTCTTGATTCAGTCGCTAAATTACGATAATATGTAATATATTATGGTGCCATCTGGAATTTCAATTACGAATTCTCTGATACCAATAATTCTCAGTTATAAACCTACCTGTCGTAAGTGAGTTTGAAAGATTGTTACCTCTTATGATGAATTAACACGTGTGAATGAGCAATCGGCTACTAGAACTGAGTTAATGGTAATTTGAAAAATCGCCTACATCTTCATGCAAATCCATTTTTACAGGAATGTGAACGGCATTGTGTTTAATATGTTTAGAACGGACTGAAACAATTATTATTTTCTGGTTTTCTTTTTTATAATGTTTCACATATACTTTATCTAACTGTAGAAAGTCCACCGCTGTGGTCTCGAGGTAGCGTGATGCCTTGTCACGCAGCGGGTCCCGGGTTCTATTCCCGGTCGGGACAGGTGAGGTTTTTTCGGGGTTTTACCTCACCTGTAAGACAAATGTCTGGAAGCTTAGGTCCCAACGGTCCCCGAAAATCATCCGGCCATTATCATCTTTATCATTATCATCATCATCCTTCATCGGTGTGGAAAGCAACGGGAAGCTACCATATCTGTAACTCCCTAGTAAAGCTGCAAAACATAGCATGAAAATGCTATGATTGCAGCGAAAGACCTGCCCTTGGGCAGAATTACTGTGGATGGATGGAACTGTAGAAAGGCAAATATTTATGTAACCTGGAAAATTAAATTACAAAGCTAAAATGTCGCGTTGTTAAAATCATTTTTTCAAATTAAAATATACATTCCATATTAATACAAACAGTGCTGACATTAATAAATTAATTCGAATGAAATGCCAGGCCTATAATAGGAACTTACTCTGCAGTTAGTACTGTATTTACGCGTGGGCTAAACATGGACAATGAACCGGGTGAAAAGTTACAGGGACGAAAAGTGTTTTCCAACATGGTTTTCCAGCATGGTTTTGACTACTTGAAGTTTTTTTTAATAAACAGGATTTCATTTTAATTGAGGACGACTGTTATATCAGGTAAGTAAGTAAAGTAATCCCGCCACAGGCCTCTGGAGGCCCTTGGGGTAGTAAGAGGTTAAGGCTCCCACTTTTTTTGGACATTCGGCACTTGATGTCAGCCGGGTTGTCAGCCCTGCGTGACGGCCGCCTTTACCCCCAGAACAAGCGTCTGGTACTCATTTCCGTTAGAGGCTGAGTCGACCCCAGGGCCTTAGTGCTGCCAGAAGGTTTGGGTCAGTTTAAAAATCCTGACCCCACCGGGACTTGAACCCTCGACCTTCCGGCTGTTATATCAGGTACTTATTTTAATTTTTAACATTTACTATATAACCTCAACGGTAAATCATAATACATTTTAGAAGCATTAAAGTTACCAGATGCCAAGACGATTTATCATATGATTTTCGCATATCACGAATCTATATCCTACATTCCTACTTACCTGGCGTCCAGATTTGAGAAGTTATCCTCTTACCACAATATTGACACTAGGTCACAAGATAGCAGTCTGCTAACAATTCCTCTTCATAGCGCTTCCTCCTATTCTACTTCCTTCACAGTAGCCTCTGCCCGCTCCTGGAATCTCCTTCCTCAAGATATCAGGGGTTGCCACACACTTGGCACCTTTAAGTCACGCTTATACAGTTACCTGTTGTCTAATAATTAATTTTTCTCTATTTATTTAATTTTATACTATGTCATTAATCTTTTCCTCTTTTTTTATATATCTTGTACATATTATATATTTAATTCGTTAAATTTAGAGTAAATCAAAATACATTATAAATATTAATTGTATTGTATTCATAACTTGTAATCGTTTATATATATATATATATATATATTGTAATTTAGATTTAAGACTATTCTTTTTTGTTTGTATATTTTAAACCTAGTTGAGTGGTAGACAGCTTATGTCCGCGCGGCCATGAACCTACGGGTTCGAGAGTGCCAGTGAGTAAATTATTATTATTATTATTATTATTATTATTATTAGTATTATTATTATATAATGAAATCCTGAGTATGGCTTCTTTCTGAAGTGAAGTGAATCCGTGGGTCATGTGTTAAATATTTTTGGCACATAAAATAACCTCATTTCTGTAATAAAATATATGTGCGCAAAATTTGTCTACACTTTAATGTCCATATTTGTATTGCGATGCTAATGACTTCATGTGTTAAAAGAGCTCAGTTGAACACTCAGTTTATCTGCTGTAGAGAAGGACGTGTTTAACATTTCTATCGCCACTTGCCAATGACGTTATCGGTGTATAGGACATTTAATATAAGGAAACGAATAAAAACAACATTATACATTTCTAAAAATACATTTTTTAATCACCTTATAAATGAGACAATGACATACAACAGGTGTTACCTTCCTTTGAAGGAATACTGACTCTATGGTAACTAACATGAAATTACAGATTTAAACTGGAGCCCGAAGTGACATCAAAGAAAATGTACGTCTTTTGAGTTACCGTCGTTTAATGACCTATCATTGATTAAATATACTAAATATACAACATACAAATATAATATATACGTGAATTATAGCGCGAATAATAAATCTGTACATATAAATATAAATAATGTGTCTGTCTGTCTATCCTGTATGTACTCAAAAACTATTTGACCGATTTGAATGGGATTTGCACCAGCATTTAGAGAATTTTCTGGACAATTAACATATGTAACAAATTATTGTAAGTACAATAGTGCGTCGATGCACTAAAAAAAGTGGCTTTTTGGACGTTTAAATGCCTACGCTACCTATAAACCATAACAAATACACCAAATTAATATAGCCTACACAAAATTCAATATCTCGAAAAATTCTACAAAAAAAAGTCCACGACAGCATTATGCCTATCTTTTACGGATAACTCACAATAACCATTTTTGTCTTTCAGCTCATTGCCGATCGGGGTAAGTAGATTCCCGGGGAACGCCGGGTAATCAAATTACAAAGACTTTTCCAACAATACAATGTTAATTGTTATCAAATTAAATATATTAGTTTCTGCGCGATAGAGAGTTTTGTCGTACTTAGAGCAACGGTGACCATGATTGAAAATTCAAGTTCCTTCATTTCGGGGTTGCCAACCTAAATAATTATACTTTAATATTACATTTTACAAACCACGTGCGGGAAGTAAAACCACTACCCTTTATGTATACTACGTACAATGTATATACAAAAAAAATATATATATATATATCCAAAAGGTGGTGTTAATATACATTATATGAAACAACTCACTGCGTTTTAAATGAACTGAACTTTATTTTAAACAATATAAAACAATAAATATGTACTTGCCGCCATTTTATGACTGATTGGTGTCACAAGAACGCAAATATTTCCAACAGATATATTATTTTACTAAAAAACTCCAAGCGCGACAGGCCAGAAGGCCCTTGGCCTACCAGCCGGCTGCTGGTCTCACATCCACAAGTGTTAATCACATAGGTAGACGATCATCTAGCCAGTGTAGGGGTGACATGTGGTCAGCATGTCGGATCCTCCAGCCGTTAGAGCTGGTCTTCTCAACTTGCAGTCGCTACTTATTGTAGCTACTCAAATGCCTCAAGATGCTCGGTGGGCACCGGTCCCATACTGGCCGAAATTACATGAGAAAATGTCTTCTCCCATGGGGACTCGAACCAGCGCAAGTCCCGTAACTCTGCACCAAGGCTTCTTGCCTTAACCACTCGGCTAAAGCGCGCTATTATTTATTATTTTGAAAACACATCGCGCCAAAAATAATGTACAACGCACGTTTGTGAAGTGTTTTACAGAATCTCGGAAATTAAAAACCGAGCGACTGTAAAATCCATTTCCCAACCTCTCATCGTAATATACTATTATACATAACCTGTTTAATTTTTTTGTCCACGCGAACAACGACGCGGGTCCCGCTAGTCTTAGATAAAATTGTCATGATGGCGATAATGATGATGGCGATAATGATGATGGCGATAATGATGATGGCGATAATGATGATGGCGATAATGACGATGGCGATAATGACGATGGCGATAATGACGATGGCGATAATGACGATGGCGATAATGACGATGGCGATAATGATGATGGCGATAATGATCATAACGGTAATGATAATAATAATATCATCATCTTCATGGTAGGCCGTCGTGTTGACCTGTTCCGATCTCAGAATTCGTCTTCCCATCGTCTTCTAGGACGTCCCACATCTCTTTGGCCTGATATTGGTATATCAGTACTTGTTTTGATAGCCTAGAAGTGTCCATACTTAAAATATATTCATGCCATTTTTGTTTATAGTTTTGTATTTTTTTCATTTCGATTAATATTTTTAGTGTTCTTGCCTAATTGTTTCACTAGGAATGTGGCCTCTTAGAGTATGTCCTGCAACGTATCTCAGGAACCTCATTTCTGATGTTCTTTGTAATCTTCTGTCTGATCTATTCATGGCCCAATTCTATGATCCATATGTCACATTGGGAACATAATAATGATAATAATAATAATAATAATAATAATAATAATAATAATAATAATAATAATAATAATAATAATGATGATAATGATAGTAATAATGATGATAATAATAATAATCATAATAATGGTAATGATAATGATAATAATAATGTTAATAATGATAGTAATAATGATGATGATGATGATAATAATAATAATAATAATAATAATAATAGCTTTAATAATGTTAATAATGATAGTAATGATGATGATGATGATGATAATAATAATAATAATAATAATAATAATAATAGCTTTAATAATGTTAATAATGATGATGATGATGATGATGATGATGATAATAATAATAATAATAATAATAATAATAATAATAATAATATTATTATTTTACCTGGCAGAGTTATGGCATTAAGGCCTTATCTACTACTCAAACAGGATAGAAGAAAAAAGTACAAACAATATTCTTACTTTTAAATTACAATGAACAAAATTATTGCGTAGTATATCTGAAGTATACTTATTATTTACAATATATTTTCATTTAATCTAGATTTAACGAATGAAAAAATTAATGACATATAATAAATACGCCCTTAAAATACCATAGACCCTGGCCGGATTTGAACTCGCGAACCACGCAACCAGAGGAGAACATACTAACCACTACCGGGACTTTCTTTCCTTTCATACGAAATATTAAAATCGATGGAATATGAAATTTTATCTGAACGTTGCTGAGTAGCAGGTTGTTTACAGGCTATTTAACTGGTCATACTTTCTCAGGAAATCACTAAAATAACATCAGTGCATATTTACGCTAGGAAATATCCTTAAATAAACTATGTAGTGCATATCTGTAAGATAAACGACCTTCTCATAGGTTTAGATCACGTGTAACGTAATGAATTTGTTGTTTCCCACGCAGCACAGTTTACAAATTTCTGCTGTAGGTAGTTTAACTGAGAATGATTTGTATGTAGCACATGTAGCTCCAGGTTTCCCCACAATTCTGTTCTCACGTAATCCTTTGCAAGGAATCGTAAATTTCCAACACAACGAGTCTTATATCGTTATTAAATATGATATTTTTTCTTTATTCAGCTTATGGGCGATGATTCATATTCTTGTATTTTTATTGAGAAAAAAAATCCTTTAAAAATTTAGTATACAGAATTCCCAATATATATACAACTGTGGCGCAAACGGTTAGACGCTCGTCTCTCATGCTGGGGTCCCGAGATCCAGTCTCGATCACTCTATGTGGGTTTCGTAGTGGATGAAACGGAGCTTGGAGAGGGGTTTATCTGGGTTTTCTCACGTTTTTCCCTACCACAATTTCATTCCACTCATCTCATCCATTTCCTTTCATTTCGTTCACCTGCCCCTTTGATGGTGCGTCAGGAGTGGTCGGCCGGCATCCTTGTCATTCACTGACCACTATATAAGAGACTTCATCTAATCTTCTAATCTTATTCCTCGACCCGACCCTTAATTGGACACGAGTTCAGGATATATATATATATATATATATATATATATATGTGTGTGTGTGTGTGTGTGTGAATGAAAGAGGGGCATGGACGTTTTTGTAGGATAACCAGAGGAAAAATGCCAAGTTGGTAGACCAAGAATGAAGTGGGAGAGTAACATTAACCATAGTTTGAGGGAAATAAATTATACTGGGGATAATTGGAAAATATTATCTCAATATAGGGATGTATGGAGAGCTTATATCTTGAAAAGTTTTATCTTTAAGGGGGGTAGAATTTAAGTTGGAATATATCTAACATGAACCTACGGCTTCGATAGTGTCAGTGAATTAGTTATATATATATAATGACATAAGAAAAATAAATGCCTGGATGGGATTTGAACCCGTACCTCTGAATGGGTACTTCAGCGTGCTATCCATTACACCACCGGGCAAACCTAATACTAACATTTATTTCTCTTAAATAAATATTCTCCATTATTACGAGATGTAGCGAGAACTCTGTCTTCACTGCCACCTAGTAGCTAGCTACTATAATAAGTAAGCAAATTTAAGAGAATATTTTTACTTTATAGCAGTGACGCTTTATCGATGTTACAATTAAATGTCAAAAATTTAGACTGTAAGAATATCAAACCAACCAATACTCGGCACAATCAAACCTGGAGATTTATTACTGCATGGATATAAGCTTTCCATAAATGCCTGTCCTGATCTAACATCTTCAATAATTCCCTCAAAATATGGTTAATCTTATTCCCAACTTCATCCTTGGCCAACCTGCTCGGCGCTTTCCTGTGATTATCCTACAAGAAGATTTCATGACACTCTTCCATTCCCCATTCATACCACATGTCCCGTCCATCATACTCTATGAAACTTAGATGTTATTATTACATCTGATTTCTTATAAAGTTTATGAACCTCATTCCTTTTGTAGTTTTCTCTACTAATCTGCCTGTTCATCTCTCTTTAGCCAAAAAAAAGTCATAAACACTTTATTCTCAAAAAACTAGTAATTCCTCTCTTAAAGTGAGAGACCATGTTTCGCATCCATAATATTACTGGAAGAATCGCCGATATATATTATAACCGGAAAAATTATCCTGATTTTAATAATAATTTTGGATATTATTTATTACATTTTTAATTTTAAAAAGTGACATAAATGCATCCAAGTTAATAATTATTTATTGAATAATGGTAAAACATGATAACTGTTTTATGACATTGATGAGAAAAAATAACAACCATTACGTCATACCTATTATTGTGATAAATGATAGATATTGAAATTTATTGACAAATGATTATGACAATAAAATGTTTAAATAATGTAGGCTTGATTGGAAAATTGAGGAAGTTTCCTGGATGAGTTTTTTTCGGAGTTTTTCCTCAACTGTAAGACAAATGTCAGGTAACTTTAAGGTCCAAAATGTCCCTGAACATCACCTGGACATCATCATCACCATTATCATCTTTCACTGGTGTGGAAAGCAAAGGGAAGCTACTACACCTATAATGCCCTAGTAGAGCTGCAAAGCATAACATGAAAATGCAATGATTGCAATGAAAGACCTGCACAAGGGCAGAACACTATAGAATAGAACAGTATGTCACTACCATGTTACACTCAATTTGAGCCTCAATATCGATCAGTTACTGCGCACTGGACAGTCAGAAACGGCTTACGTTTACATCTGTGCCACTGGTTGCTGTACTTTGAGTCTTAGGGTGTCCACCCGTTACTCTTGTAAGTACATTGCTCTACGCTTATAGGCAACAGTCAATATAATTACCTTAAAATATCATAAGGTAATGTAAGTCTTACGAAAATAAGAGAAGGCAAATTTTTGAAAAAGAAGAAGAAGAAATCAAAGGGAATAGTTCATGTGGATAAATGTTAATTGTTCTTTCGTATTTAGGCCTAGTCAATCGGAATATACACCTGAATTCTGACAGAAATGATGCGTTGACCTACAAGAGACAAATTAAAAAAAAACGGTGGCTAGTTAAGTATGTTTCCACTTCACACCACAACAAAATGTTTTCATTAATTTTTTGTTTCATTTTTAATTATGAACGTTTTAAACCTTAAATTGATAAAACACAAATTTCTTCTGTTAGTTATTTGAATGTGGCGGACCGCAATGTAACTGTTATTATTAGGTATATTGTATAATTAAACACGCATTTAAGTGGTTTCTTTTTGTTTGTTTCCTTCTGATTTATTTAAAATATTAAATTAAATTAATCAACTGATGTGTCCAAAAGGATACATTACGAATTTAAGGGTTAATATCTAAGGTCATATCGCGTCTATTTTTAATGAATTATTGAATGGTGAATATGATGAAATAATTCCTGCTAATGAAATCCCAAACCAGTATTTGCCTTAGTGATTAGATAGGTATATAGATAGTTGGAAAGTTCTGCGGCCATCATTTAAGTGTTGACGGTGAGCGATCCATTTTGGTCCTCCTTAATTGGTAGAACCCCGGGTTCCTGCAAAATACATTAGCCCCGGTTTAAATTTTGAATTGAAGTTTGAAGTTAATTAACGAAGATCTATTTAATAAACTTAATAAATTTAATTATATATGTGGAACAATCAAAAGGATATTTAAAAGCACAAGAAAAGAAACAAAACTAAAATTTTATAAAGCAGTGGCAGTCCCCTTACTATTGTATGGTAGTGAATTTTGGGTTTTAACTAACCTCTCTTGGTTAACTCTTGTTTTTTCGACCCCGTCGCTATTAGGGCATCCGAGGGCTAGGGAGTCTTTCCTTTCTTCCATTTCTTCTTTCCTTTATTTTCTTTTCTTCTCCAGAAAAGCCTGACCAGAGGCTACAAGATGGCAGGCCCATCACTGGTCTTGCCTTCCTTTGGCCAGCAACCAATCGAAGGGACTATTATTATGCTTTCAAGTCTTATATGAGAATTTTCCGGAAGAAGCTGGAGGGAAGATTTTCTATAGGATCGTAACAGGCCTTGGCCTAATACTTGGAAGGAAGAAGAAGAAGAAGAACTAAAAGAGAAGAGAAGATCATAAAATCAGCTGAAATGAGATTTCTGAGAAGTGTGGCTGGTTGCAAACTTCTAGATAAGAGAAGGAGTGAAGATATTAGAAATGAACTAAATATCTTTAAACTCTTAGATAGAATAAAAGAATCTAGAAAAACTGGAAAGAACATGTTCAAAGAATGGAAGATGATCGCATTCCCAAAATTATACTTAAATACAAACCAAAAGAACGCAGGAATGTTGGTAGACCGAAGAAGAGATGGATCCAACTTCTTAATGATAATCTATGAGACCGGAACAAGCCACATGGGGCTTAATTCGTGATTGTTGTTGATGATGATGATGATGAAGAAGTTAATTAGCAGAGTGAAGTCGGAAGCGGATCTTTTGGGGTTTTATTCCAGCATTTGCTCTTTGGATTGAGGGAAACCGCTTAAAACCTCAATCGGAATAGTCGATCACGCGGGATTTGCCAAGTTTGGCTTTCGGATGACTCTACATTGGGAGGGCCAAAATCGGACATCAGGCTTCTCTTTATTTAAATATAATATGTGTACATTTCAGATTATTACAATTATTCATACAATGATGGTAACGTGCATTTATTTTTATTTTTACTCTTCAGTTGTTGTTGCTGTTCTATCTGTAGTTGTCATAAGGAAAACCAGGAAATAATCTCAATCGGGTTGGTCGGAACTTGGGATTGAACCCGGAACTTCCCTATACGGGTCTCAAACGCTATCGCTAAAGTCAGTTCACTCGGTATTAATTATTCTCTGGTATACAAAGGGCGTAACTCGCATACCAACACCCCCGTATATTTTTAAGCTAGCTTTCTAGTCTATAAATTCTCTAGTTAAAATGGTTGGTCTACTGATTACAATGCTGAGATCTGGTTCCGATTTTCGCGGATTCAAATCCGGCTGGGTTCGATAGATTTTTCAGCGATATCCTGAGTATGTCTTCCTTCGGAAGGGATATAAAGTCGTGGGACTCCTGTCATAGGTTTATGATACGTGAAAGCAATTTAAGCCTGAAATAAGAGGTCTCAGATCAAAATTTGTCGGCCCTTTCCCCGCCCAGACATGAATTGGAACGCTAATGATCTGGGATATTAGAGCTTATCATTAAATGAAGAAGTTACTACTACTACTACTACTACTACTACTACTACTACTACTACTACTACTTCTTCTTCTTTATGTAAAAATATGGCTTACTCAAATGTCAATATAATGTACTTTTGAGATACACATTCAGCGGATAGATGTTTTCGTGATCTATTTTCAATTTACATACAATTTCGATAGATGTACATAGATGATGTATACCTGTTTATGTACATACCTACTCGAGTAATGAATGAATGCACATTTAAATGTTTGTGTAATAATAGTATTTTACGATGCAAGGTTGGGAAGTGGTATTTACAGAATTGAGGAAAATATTTAAAAACCGAGCGATAGCGAGGTTTTTAATTTCCGAGATTCTGTAAAACACTTCACAAATGTGCGTTTTACATTATTTTTTGCGCGATGGTGTTTTCAAAATAATAAATAGTAGTAAAATAATAACATCTTTGTTGGAAATATGTGCATTCATTAAAAACAATTGACTAACGTTAACAGTGTGGGCAATGTTTATTAGTTGAAACTACAGGAAGCCGTGAGACCATTATTATTGATAACATGGCCGCAAGTACGTATTTATTGTTTTATATTGTTTCAAATAAAGTTCAGTTCATTTAAAATGCAGTGATTTGTTTCGTATAATGTATATTAATACTACCTTCTGGATATTTTTTGTATATACATTGTACATAATATACATAGTGGTTTTACTTCCCGCACGTGGGTGTAAATGTAATATTACAGTATAGTTATTTAGGTTGGCAATCCCGAAATGTAGGAAATTGAACTTCCAATCATGGTCGCCATTGCTGTAAGTACGACAAAACGCACTATCGCGCAAAAACGTTTATTGTCTGATGGATGATGATGATGAGAATATATAAGATGAATCCAGTGCACGCATTTGGATAGCTTCCATAAAAATTATCAATGAATCACCAGGCAGAATATTCCTTACTAACGGATGAATCGCTCGCTGCCTACCACATGCCTTCTCAACATAATTAAGAGTTACCGTTTTCGACAAGTAAAGGTAAATCTTGAGGATTCTGATTGTCGCCCTCATGACACAATTTTCTTAATTGACTGATAATTTGTCTAGCTATTTCAACGTTTATATAGCGACAATAATGGTCAGTTATAAGGTCCGCGAGTTCAAACCCAACCGAGTCGATGGATTTTTAAAAACTATAAATGCTGATTAAAATTTATTTTGGAAGAGAAGTAAAACCCTTTGCGTAACATAAAATAATCTCTAAACTGAATTAAGTGCAAAATATGTCAGATGTTTCGCTCCCAAATTTTAATTGCAACGTTAATAACATTCGCCGTTAAAAAGCGTTGTTAAATAAAATAATTCAATATAACTACTGGGCAAGGATTGGAAATTTAATCTATCATCTGATACATGAGCCAGCATTTAGAAACTGCACTACATCACTCGTCCTAGATTGAATAATTTTACAATTAAAACTTCTAACTCCGCCTGATATCGAACTAGACCCACTAGACAGGTTGATACCACTTTAGCTTCTCTCAAAATTTTAAATAGACAAACAATTTTAATTATTTCCACCGCTGTGGTCTCGAGGTAGCGTGCTGCCTTGTCACGCAGCGGGCTCGGGTTCGATCCCCGGTCGGGACAGTTTTTCTGGGTGAGGTTTTGATCGGGTTTTTTCCTCATCTGTAAGACAAATATCAGGAAAACTCTAAGGCCCAAACGGCCCCCGAAATCATATGGCCATCGCAATCATCATCATTCATATTCATCTTAGATTAAGCTTAGGATTAAGGCATTTCCTGGCGCATCACTATCATCATCATCACCCATCATATCATCGGGGCAACGTAACCCCGCCTTTTAGGCGCCCCAACCTCAGAAGTGGGTTACAAGTACGCCATGCCAGGAGAGAACACCAGGAATGTCGAAAGACAACCTGGGGCATTTGCAAAAAAAACTATTTTAATTATTCGAGATATAGACCTAATATGCCATATAGAAAAATTAAAGACATTACAAACAAAATAAATAAATTTAATTATGTGTGTGGCACCATAAATCCAAATATCAAGGGAAGTACAAAGCAGACCCTCTTAACATTTTATAAAACAATGTCGGTTCCAACACTGGTATGTGGATCGGAATACTGGATCTTAACCAAAAACCAGGAACGAAGTATAAACATTTCAGAAATTATGTTTCTGAGGAGTGTGGCTGGCTATACAATAGCAGATTGGAAATGAAACGAGGATTTACGAAGATACGAGGAACTAAATATATTCAGTCTATTAGATAGGATTGTAGAATACAAATGGATGGACCACATCAATAGAATGGACAACAACATAATCCCGAAACAGATTATTCACTACAGAGCACTAGGTCGAAGAAATGTAGGAAGGCCCAGTAAAATAATTCCAACATGAGATCGAAACGGATCTTAAGGTGTAATCCTTGATGCTGATGACGATGACTCTATAGAGAGAGATACATGTTCATTTCCTTCTTCTTCTTCTTCTTCTTCTTCGCGGTTTAGGCTTATTTACTAGCCTGTTCCGACTCCAAATTGCTGCTGTTTCCATCTTTTCTTTGGTCTTCCCAAACTTCTTCATTGTGGTGAATAGCTGTATGCTGCTTTTGGTATTCTATTGTCAATCATTCTTGCCAAGTGTTCTTTCCAGTTTGTTCTGTATTTAACTATTGTTGTGTTTAATTCCTCTACTTTTAGTTGTCTTATTTCTGTGTTATGTGTTTTGTCTGTTCTTTGATATCCTGCTATTGGTCTGAGGAATTTCATTTCAGCAGCTTGTATTCTGGCAGATTGTTGTGTTGTCACAATCCATGTTTCGGATACATAAGTAATAATAGGCACTGCCATTGTCTTGTATAATTTCATTATAGAGTCTTTCCTGGCTTTATTTTTCAAAGTTCTTTTTAGTGTTCCTGTTATATAATTAAACTTATTTATATCTGTTTCCGCTGTGTATGATATTTCGCAGCCTAGGAAGTTATATCTTACCACTTGTTCTATTGGTTTATTTTCTAATATCATCTTTGTCCGAACTGGATGTTCGTTTCCATAAAATGAATTTGACCTTCTAATTTTATATGTTGTTAATTGTTAATTTGTACCAAGGATACAGGCTTGCTTCCAAATGTACGATTTTTCAAGCAGAACTTTTAGCTCTATTGCAAGCTGTGGAATGGATTATAACCACCAACAAGTCTTCTTGTATCTATAGTGACTCCCAGGTAGCACTTTCCGCTATTAAGGACAGATTATCGTCACCCGATTGCAACCTCCATAAGAACAAAATTAAACCATCATCTTGGACATATTTGCCTAGGCTGGATTAAAGGACATGCTGGAACTACAGGAAATGAACGTGAAGATTTTCTTGCCAAATCAGCTGCTAATTCAAATATGGATTACTTTTACGCCTTCTGTCCTCTATAATATATTAATGAAGTATTAAGAAATTATCTCATAAAAAATGGAAAGCTTAGTGGTGCTTTGATAAGAACATTATTTTTCCCAACTGTTTTTGACCGAATAAAGTGCAAATACGCAGAACCAAATTTTGTATGAACACAATTTATGACTGGACACGGTAAATTTGGACATTATTTGGAACGATTTAAAATAGGTAGATATACCTGTATTTGCAAGAACTCCAGCCAGACTATCTCACATCTGTTATTTGAGTGTCCAGCATTTGATTCCAAAAGCCATGAATTTATTTAAAAATTAGATTATTGCAATAATAGATTTCAACTACTTTATCAAATATTATATGTAAGAAGTGTTGCTATAGAACGCTGTGTGACTTTATCCATTTTTAAGATACTTTGAGTTAGTTTTTTTTGATTTGTTAATTTATTTATTTATTTGTTCACATTATGTTATTACGTTATTATGTAACGCTAGAAATTAAGCATACTCTAAATTACTGTAAATAAATAATTGAATTCTAACTAAAACCCTAACATACCGGATGGTGCCAGGCTTCGCATTATTGGAGATTGAATCAAAAAATGTAGGATTTGCCGTACGATATGTGGCTCATATACCACATAGTGTTTCTATGTAATTAAATAAATTAAAAATAAGCATACAGGCGTTTGGAGCTCACAAGCGAAGAACATAATATAAAACTGTCAGTTGAGGTGAAGTGCACAATTATGACGAATACAATTATCCCAAAGTCCATCCAATTTTCTAGCGTGTGAAGTTCATTTTGTTAGAGCTGGTAATTTTATAATGTGCTGGCTGGATCATTACTTGAGGTGGTTCAGCGTTAATGCACCGTATACTAATAACAGTAATGTTACCGCGTTACACAATACAGCGTAACGCTGACTTACGCTTCCTAGAAGCATGCGTGTAATTTCTTATTACCACACTGAAACCTCAGGGACTTAAAAACAACTCTGTTGAATTGTACTCGAAAGTGAAATTATAGAGATCTTATTAAATTCTAATTGAAAATATCCTGCACTTCGTCCCTCCATGCTAAGTAAAATTTGGACATTAATGCCTTAATGTGGTTATGTTATTTTCCATCCCATGTTAAAATCATATCAGAGAGGAATTCTAAGAGTATGCTTATAGTTTTGTTTGCTAAAGCTTCGCCGTATTTTATACTAAGATGTCTGATGACTAACTCTAAACAAGGCAAATGAAAATTGGTGTCACTGTCATCTTAACATACTCAACTTTGAATTTTGTCTCAACCCATTTTGCTAATTTTCACTCACAATTATCTCATCTTAGATTCAACGAATTTGAATGAAATACCAAAAAATAGCATCTCTAAACGGTTGCAAAATACCAATAAATCCAACCTTATTAGGTCCTAGAATAATAATAATAATAATAATAATAATAATACATGAACAATAATAAATAATTTGTACAAATTATCTCCACATTTTAGAATAAAAACTATTCGGGGATTCTGTCCCACCATGCCACCAACATAAATTTACATAAAAAATTGAAAAACACACACTTTATTGTTGCAGTATATGAATACTGAAAATAATTTTTTTTTCACAAAAATGTGGAAAATATCTTAAAATAAAGAGAAATTTTGAGCTAAAAATAACCTAAAGTCAGCATATTTTCTATCTAAAATGTATATTAGTCATTGCTCAGAGAGTGTAGGCAACATATCACAAAAACCCGCTAATAAACAAGTGAACGCTAAACTAATTTGATTACTAAGTCGCCCATTTTCTCACCCTCGCTTGCCCACAAATGTAGATGGACTCTTGGGATAGAATCACCTTACATGTAAGCAAACATGTTGCAATTTTATTTTGAGAATGCTTGAACGCCTTTAGTTTTATCGTGACTAGAATTTTGGATATGTGACAGTAGGCTGTTAAATATATAGCTCTATTATTATCTACATTCACGTTCCATTTTAAATCTAAATTAATTAATTTAAAGGTTTAATAAATTATGATTAATATATCTTAATAATATTAATAAAATTTCGATCCAGGATTTACCGGGACGACTGAGCAAAGTCGGGAAAAATCTCAGATATTTTGGAGCCATGTTTCAAATTGTGTCTTCCAAATATGAGTTGGTGAACCATCTCATTCTGTCCAATATTATTATTTTTATATTCTTGCAAATAGATGTGCTCATTTTGTTCATAACCTAGGCTGTCAATTTGTGCCAGTTGCAGTTACTTACTAAGAGCTGACGATATCCAGCATTGTCCACTGCGCTGCATCTGGAACCAGTGGAGGTTCCCGTGCAGCTAATAAATTTGTGACTATCATTAAGGAGTTTAGTCACTTAACTGTTGCATATTCAACGGCGTTGATGTTCAACTGTGCGACGGTGTCAATTTGGGGGTGAGGCGTGTCCGCTCAGAATAGGGCATCAGAAACTTCACTTCCGGCAAGCAGTGCGTCCGAAATGAGCAACGATATTCCGGCTATGTGCACAGCACTTGAGTATGGTATAGTCGGCTCAATTATTTAGTTTGTAGGCAGCATCAAAGGCAACTGTTTTCCTCTGGTATAACAAATACTTTGTTACTGCCAGACAGAGCCAGGAAGTTGTTGTTAGAGGCCACTACAATCACCAAAAACTGAAAACAATTCTCTGTCAATAATATATTCGCATTTTTAAATGACGTTTCACTGCCTACTCCACGTGGATATAATTATCTTAACAGCGTTGTAAATTTGTCTTTTTTAGTAACTTTAATTGGTAAAATTGTATTCTAGTGAATAAAACGTGACAACGCAGCTTGATATGCTAAATACTTATGCCTGCAAAATAGACCTACCTAACCACAAAGCAGAGCGCCTGTAAACTAAATGACCGAGCTGACTATACTGGGACCGAGGGCCTTAGTAAATATATTTCTGTGAACAGCACGTCGCTGTAGCATATGTCCTATATTGCACACAATTTAATTTTGATGATTTGTGATAACATGCAAGATGATAGTGACTAGATACTCAATTGTTGACGTAATATGGAGCTCTGTGCATGTACATTGGGGAAGAAAATATGTTCTTTATACATTTATTTTGAATAATTTGTACTTTCTTTCTAGAACGGATAGCTAGATTACTACGGACTTTACATACATAGTCGCAATTAAATATCACTGAAATATTGTCGAAATGAAATTGTCAAAACTGATCCGCAATTGTTTGGAAATTATCGAACCTGGACCGCAAATGTTCCTGGTCTGTAAATACAGAACGAAGAAGGTATTCTGCCAAACATTGTTGCACAATAAATAAAATAAAATTATATAAAATACTTAAATTATTTCCATTCTATCAATATTCTTTATAAAAATTGTATGTACTAATCAATATTTTAAAATATCATGCAATTTTTAATTTATTTGGATAATTCACTCTCGTCAGTACTCTCCCACAGTGAGTAGTTGACAAGATGAAAACTCTTGTGGTATTGTTCTTCATAATTTATTTCATCCATCATCATTTCTCGGGTGAAGCCTTTAAGACTCTCCAGTCCCATATATTTCAATTTAAAAGTAAAACCATCTCTTCTTCGGCCTGCCAACCTTCTAGCCTATAATATAAAGTATTTTTTTTATTCCGTCCTTCATTCTCTAAACATGCTCTCAGAAATTATTCCTATATTTCTCTATTTTATCCATCAGTTTAAAAAAAATATTTTATGGTCGACGTGACTAATTTCTTATAATTACCAATATTGTTGTTACTGGAAGTAAGTCAACATTCCCACATCTAACCTGGTTGCTATGCAAACAATCACAATGCTGATATGGACTCAAAAAGCACACGTTCGGTAAGTAAAATAAACATTTCTTGAATGTTTTGTACACTAACCCGTACCTTTCTTTAGACTTTTCCGAAATTAATGCAGAACATCCCACTCTCCAGGCTTCTTCAATTTCTCTATCATCTACCATGACTCCTTCCATAATAAAATTATCAAACAGATTCTAATCACGGTACTACATATAAAAATGTATCCACAGCCAACAATCCTTGCTTATAATAAAACAAATGAAAAGTAACATAGCAATAATCACCAAATGTTTCTTTCTCATAGAAGTCATTTACATCCAACCAATATTTTAATTCATTTATTACTATATTTTATAAAAATTAGTCACATCGACCAAAAAATAGTATGCAATACACATGAGGTAAGTACTTAACAGATCTCGGAAATTAAAAAAAAACTCGGCACAAGCGCCTCGTTTCTTCAAACTTTTTCTCGATCAGTAACAAGTGCTTTCCTCACTTGTATCGCAATATACTATAATTCACTCATAATATCTTCATTTTTCTTTTATCCAAAACTTCTAAAAACTCAATTCTGCTGTTTCTATTCTTCTCTCTTATTTTATGATTAAAGTCCAAAATTCACAAACATACAACAATACTGGGGCAGCCATTACCTTTAGAGCTTTAATTTAGTTTCTCTTCAAATGTATTTGAATGCTATGATAGTTATGCCACGTATTAAATTAAATTTACTAAGTTAATTAAAATGTTTTCCTTCTTAAAATAAGAGATATCAGAACCTAGATATTAAAACTGTTCACTTGTTCAATAGATTTGTCATCAAGAATAATTTTGACTGATAATATATTTAGTCTTTTAAAAGCTAAAACTTTAATTTCCTTTATTAAAAATATATTAAGATTATCATTTTTTTAAAATTAACATAATTGTAATGTGGAATTCTATAGCTTATCCTTTAGCGAGATATAATCGATCATCTGTAAAAAGTAATATATCTAAAAAAAAGTTTCTATTTTAAATGCGGAGATAATTTATATCAATTTGAAGGGCTCGGCTGTAAAACATGTTAACTAACAAATTCTTGAAAATTGAGTTGTAGCATGTAAACTGTGATATGTGACCTTAGGAAGCATTTGGTGTATGCAGTTTTTACATCCGTCAATATATGGCAGATAGTCAATAGATGGAAAATAAAACTACATGCACCAAATGCTTGAGGAGGTCGCATATCACAGTTTACATGCTACAACTCAATTTTCAAGAATTTGTCAGTTAACATGTTTTACAGCCGAGCCCTTCAATTATTTATTATTGTTGATTTATTATTATTGTAGTTTTTTTTGTATTTCATTCAAATTGTTGAATCTAAGATAGGATAATTGTGAGTGAAAATTACCGAGAAATGGATTGGAAACAAATCCAAAGTTGAATCTCTTAAGATAACTATGTAACTAATGTCCCAAATGGGAGTCAATGACCAATCACGTTTCAATGAATTTTGTTTTACAACAAATGGCAGTCGTGTTTCATCTCGCCATTTATCAAATTTTGTTTGCCAAAATAAAGAAAGCTCCTCCTTTTTAATATTCTGAACAGGTCAGAGCATTATTTAACAGGGACTGACTCTCTAACAAATACATTGAATATAGCAAATAATGGTCAGATGCCTTCCAACTACACATTTGATAATTGTATGTACAATAATTGTATATTCAATAATTGTGTTTTTAAATAATAAAAAAAATCTATAATGTTGGTTACAATATGCAGTTTATTGCGATCCTATTTGGCAATAAATTATATGATCAGATTGCAGTGGATAAACAAATGAAACACAACCAAACATTTCTCATTTGTTTTCAAACATCTCCGTTTACATTAAATATATAAGTATTTTAAAATACCAGTAACTATATTTAAATAATGATTTTTTAGTGAACGACTTAATTTTAGTCGTTAAGTAGTCCTAACAAATGCCACTCATGATTTCGAAATCCTCTAGATAAATTCACTCGTCGCTTCGTGATATCGTGAACTTATCGATGATTTGTAAATCACTCGTGACATTTAAGTGACAAAGACAGACGCCAATTTGCATGTTCATTACAATACATTATTCCCAGTGTATTGGGTCACATGTGCCCTGTTCCCTTATGCTCTTTAGAATGAAACGATAGAGTAGGAGATAGCTAGAATTCAAACATTTACGATTGATGATTTACAACTTCTTGATGATGAAAATAGCTTGCACATCATTTTTAAACTTCCGGATGATACGTTATCAGAAAATTAGATCTGACGAAGCAATATTGGGCCATTAGGTCGACTTGAACTTTTTGACACTGAAGAGTGACCGTTCGTACGGTAATCTCATTCCATTATTGGTAAATAATGCAGTTCCACTGTAGTGACCAAGCAACATCTTTGAGAAAATGTGCTTGTCAGTTATTTTTCTGCGTCTTAAAATATTACAGGAGTCGTCTCCAAAGCTGTGAAAGCACTTATATACGGAAATACGCAAATTTTAAAATAAAAATATTCCTAAGAAGGGATCTCATAATCTGAGTATCTCTTCTGGCCCCAAACATAGAACATGTAAAATATGAGCCAAGTCTTCTGGTGATGATAATAATAATAATAATAATAATAAAAATAATAATAATAATTTATTTTATCTCATGCAGTTAAGACTGTAAGGTCTTCTCTTCTATTTCACCAGGATAGGCTTAAATTATGCAGATATTAACAAGTATAAATTAAGTAGAATTTTAAATTAATAATACAATACAGAACGTGGAGTGATAAGCCACGAATAATAATATTAATATTATTAATATAAATGTAGAATTTTATTATATTCTTATGTTGGAATATTAAAAATATCCCTATTATTTGGTTATGAATTATATTGCGTAGGAACTGTTCAGAAAGTGTATGTTTTTAATTATTTTTGAGTTGGGCAGCCTTGATATAAAAGGATAGGGAATTGCAGATTTTTTAATTATAACATTTAAATAAAAATATATGCCCTAAAAAGATTTATTACTGCAAATAATTTGTTCTGAAAATTAAAAAAAAATGTTCGTTCGTCTATAGTCTACCGTTTCATCGCTTACTTAAGTAAGTAGTTTCTAAATTTCATTTCTCTCTCTCTCTCTCTCTCTCTGTTTGTCTCTCTCTCTCTCTCTCTGTTTGTCTCTCTCTCTCTCTGTTTGTCTCTCTCTCTCTGTTTGTCTCTCTCTCTCTCTGTTTGTCTCTCTCTCTCTCTCTCTGTTTGTCTCTCTCTCTCTCTCTCTGTTTGTCTCTCTCTCTCTGTTTGTCTCTCTCTCTCTCTGTTTGTCTCTCTCTCTCTCTGTTTGTCTCTCTCTCTCTGTCTGTCTCTCCCCCCTCTCTCTCTCTCTCTCTCTCTCTCTCTCTCTCTCTCTCTCCCTCCCTCTATGCTTAAACGTTAATATAACTGAAAACTGATATTTTATTTCAAACTCTCATACACAACACTAACCTAATGTGTTAATTCCTACAGATTTCCTTGACTATAATGCAATAACTGTCATATGTGACGTGGGATCATATTATGTAATTAAACTAAACTTTAATAAACAAGTCAAATAAGATATCATCTTAGCTGAAGAAGTACCAACAAAATATGTTGACTCTCTTTATGTAATATTCTACATTGTCTCTTTTATTATTGAATTCTTTTTTTCAGTCTAACAACACTTATACCTCTCGCCTCGAAAAGTTCTGCAAGTACGGGTAATAACGTCATATTTCAGTTTTGCACGAGGTTTCATATGATGTTCCGCTTATAAGCATATTAAAATAATTAGCTATAACTTCTGAACTAATACGAATTTATATACGAAACCAATTGCTACAAAGATTGAAAGCTGGGAATTGTTTTTATAGTATGTTCCATAAACCTCTACATGGCTTCCATTAGTTGGCACGGAAATTGTCTAGTATTTATTCAACCTCGACGCATGTGTTTTGAAGCAACTGCAGTATTACATTGTTGAGAGCAGTGTAAATCATTTCTTGCAAGTCTGCCAAATCACGTACTGGTGTCGTGGAAACGCCTTCTTTAACAACCCCCCCCCCCGCATAAAAAAGTTAGATGGTCTGGTGATCTGGCAGGATGTGATGTGCGATGATTCTCTTCCGATCCATCTCGCAGGGAGTTGTTCGTCTAAGAATGTTCAAACTACGTTGGCAAAGTGTGGTGGAGCCCTATCTTGATGGAAAATTTTTCCATGATAGGTTTGAGACATAGCATACAGCTCCAATATATCTAGGTACGTGATTGCAGTGACCGTCTTATCAATAAAAAAAATAGGGACTGATGATTCTGTCACTCATGATCCCAAAACAAACATTTTATTTAGGGGAATACCATTCGTGTTAAATTATGACATCTAGATTTTCCACCTCAGATGCGACAATTGTCGACAGACACTTTACGTTTGAAATGTTTACCTCCTTTGGATAACAAACATCCCGTTTCCCTGAGTGCCTATCCTATTTCATCTACTGTGGTGTCTTAAAATATACCTATCGCTGTGTATTTGTATGATTATCTTTTTTTTTTGGTTAAGTCAAAAGGGGAAAACATATAATAAAAATGTATAGTGTATATTTTTTGTAATTATTTGACTTAATTAGGTCGGAATAAAACATTTGGTTTGTGATAGTTGTAATAGTTTTCTCAGTTTTAATTAATTGGCGGAAATATTTTTAAATATAGATGTCTAGTGAACTGAACTTAGTATTAAACTGAATAAATTGAATAATGTAATTGGATAATAATTGAAAAATAATTGAATAATAACTGAACTGAATAATTTGGAATTTATTGCTTGGAAATGTTAAATATCCGGAAGCCACAGTAACAAATATAAATGATAGTGGGAAATTTAGCGCGGAATAAACATTTCAAGCGTTTATTAAAAAAAACATTTAGTTCATATGATATTTTATAAAGTACAGAATATGCGCTGGATCCGAGCAGTTTAAGGAATCAGGGATTGATGTAGAGCTACAGAATTTGCACTGGTTCGAATCCTTCATGGGGGAAATAATTTTATCGTGCAATTTCGGTGTCCACCCAGCATTAATGGCATTTTAGATCTGTTGAATGCTGTCAAGGATTCACTCATATACATTGTAGGATAAGAAGAAACATTCTCCATAACTGTCTTCATAGCTTCAAAGTGATTACTATAGAAAATCACAGCTTTAATTCATGCTCCGCTTCATGTTATCACAGGCTCCGGAGGCAGAGGTACATCAGGTAGCTGCTGCTTGTAGTGTTGTGCACGATAAGGATATTTCGTTTCTGATATCAGTATATTTAATTCCCGTAATTTATGAGTATCTATGCCACTCCATGCAATGCATGAGCCGTAGATGTAACATGCATTAAGTTTCGATAAAATTCAGTAAGTGATTTCCCCGCTTCCAACAAGTATGGAGCTGCAAATGTGTACATCAATAGGACCTTCTCTTTTTTTACGCCAGCTAGCCATAGTACATTAAGTCCATCATTAATGAATATAATAATTGTTTAACTATTTGTTGCCTCCAAAGGTTTTACAATAAATTGAATAGGGTTTTGAAGTAGCCTCAGAGTCCAACTTGCCCACAATCAGTTTAGCGATGAAACTGTTTGCAAGCATCCGTCGTATCATCAGCAAAAATCCATATAGGTGATTTGTCTAATGTCAGCCCTGAATTTTTTTTCTAATATGTCAACATAACAAGAATCCAAATGACTTCATGAGAGTGGACTCGTCGTGAATGTTGCGGCTGCAGTATTTTTGTAAGAAATGTTTAAATTCAGATATCTGCAGTTTGTTTCAGGATATGTTCCCTGCAACCGAGTTCAAGCACAGTTCTTTGCAAATTTTACTATTGTATGATGTAGGCTGCCCCTGAAACTATGTAGGTAGTGCCTGTTTCTTTGAATATACGTTGTTTATTCCTAATATGTAGATTGTTTCGTATCATCATCATCATCAACAACAATCACGGATAAGCCCATGTGCCTTGTTCCGGTCTCATAGATTATCATTCAAAAAGTTGAATCCTTCTCTTTTTCGGTCTACCAACATTCCTGTCTCCTTTTGGTTTGTAATTAAGTAAAATTTTTGGTATGCGTTCATCTTTCATTCTTTGAACATGTTCTTTCCAGTTTATCTAGATTCTTGTATTTTATCTAAAACTTTAAAAATATTTAGCTCATATCTAACATATTCACTTCTTATTTTATCTAGAAGTTTGCAGCCAGCTACATTTCTCAGAAATCTCATTTCAGCTGCTTCTATGATCTTATCTTCTGTTTTAGTTAAAACTCAAAATTGACTACCATACAAAAGTAAGGGGACTGCCACTACTTTATAAAATTTTAGATTTGTTTCCTTTTTTGTATAAAATGGATTTTTCTTAATTGTGCCACATATATAATTAAATTTATTAAGTTTGTTAAAAAATATACTCATTCTTAAAATTGGAGATTTCATAACCCAGGTATTTAAAATAGTTCACTTGTTCAACGGGTTTCTCCTCCAGAATTTATTTGCTCTTATGGTATTTGACCCTTTAAAAGTTAAGATTTTCGTTTTACTTATTGCTATTTTGAAATTATAATTCTGTATAATATTATTTAATTGAAAGAGTGATTTTTGTAGACCATCTTCTGAGCTAGATATTAGAACTTGGTCGTCTGCAAAAGCAAGGTGCCTAAGATTTCTTCTTAGTTTCTGGAATTACAGCAACATCTATATTCATTTTCTAGTTCAGTTTCTTTATTAGCGATACATCTGGGATTCCAAACTTCTATTTTCATAATTTTGTTTCTGCCTACATCTTTGTTCCTGTTTCTAGCAAAGGTTGTCAACGTTCGGACAGTCCTGTTCCTTTGATTGTTTCGTAAATGTTGTTAATTTTTAGATTTCATCGTATACCCTATTTATTTATCACAGGTTTGGCAGATGAATGTTTTACTATCAGTGGCTAAAGCACTATCAATAAAAATCCATGTTTTCAGCTTTGATGACAACAAAGACGCAACCGGTGCCATGGTTAACTTAAATGCAACAGTTATTAACTCTGAAGCGCTTGAGAACAAGAAAGGAAAATGATTAAAACGAGTCCGCATCGAACTCGTTGAATATAACAGAAATGTATGGGATTGACGAGAAGCACAATAATAAAACTTACATTCTGTATTCTTCCATTGCTATGTAACGAAAATGAATGGGATTGACGAAAATGTGTAATAATCCCGCAATAATATTAAAATGTATACAATGAAACGATTTGGCTGGATTTCTACTCAACTGAAGCCATGACAAACCCAGAACGGAAAGATGCGTCACACCTGGATACGCTACGCAGTACATGGATTTCACTTTAGAGTGTACGAGACAAAAACTTTCCATACGCCAGCTAAAGAATAGCGAACATTTTGGGAAACACTGTGAAAGATATCACGCACCAAGTTGCGAACGAGAGCTATCGCTATGTACAGACCAAGAGCTATGATGCGATCCAAGAAATACAACCTCTATGCATATTGTGCGCTATTAGCATATTTATTAATTATATATACTATGGCGTGAAATACATATTATAGCTAAAATGGTGTTTTTTTTTGCAAATGCCCCAAGTTGTCTTTTGACATTCCTGGTGTCCTCTTCTGGCATGGCGTACTTGTAACCCACTTCTGAGGTAGGGACACTTGGAAGGCGGGGGTACTTTGCCCCGATGATATGATGAGTGATGGTGATGATAGTGGTGCGACAGGAGAGCCCTTAATCCTAAGCTTAATCTAAGATGAATATGAATGATGATGATTGCGATGGCCATATTATTTCGGGGACCGTTTGGGCCTTAAAGGTTTTCTGACATTTGTCTTACAGGTGAGGAAAAACCCCGATAAAAACCTCACCCAGAAAAACTGGCCCGACCGGATCGTAACCGGGCCCGTTACGTGACAAGGCAGCACGCTACCTCGAGACAACAGCGGTGGACTATAGTTAAAATATGTTAAAATATGTAATTTAAAACTTCGAAATAAGGATACTTTTAGTAATTCGTCGACATTTTAAATTTTCTTGTAACTACATATCGATGGTGGGCAATGAAAACCTGGTGACTCCATTTTGGTAAATTTTACAGGAGAAACAATATAAATGTTTTAGATAATTATTAAAGTTGATAGAGCAATAGTTCCCATATATTTTACTACAGAATACAAGTCAGGTTATTAATAAATTTGAAGACCGTGTTCTCAATAGGTTATGCATCACAAATTTCTATGCTGGCTACTGGAGTTATGTGGTTTACAATGACTGATGGAGTTATGAGGTTTTCATTGCCTACCGTTGATATACAGAAGCAGAATATTTAATTACATAAAGTCCGGGCTCTGTTTATGGCACTCTTTTTCATAAAGTAACTTTATAGTTTCCAGTAATTAACGAATTTTAGCTACTTTGACTCCCCTCAAAACTTCGGCAGATATTCTCCATGCTCTATTCCATATTTCGTAGTAAAATAATCAAAACAAAAATAATAATTTAACACATGTTGCCCTATAGGCTATACCCATTACACCAGTCTTCATGATATAACATCAAGAGCTTTTAGTAGTAAAATATAATTGATATTTAAATAATATATTTTCTTTCATTAATCTGGACTTGGATAAAACGTTGTATGCAATTTGTATTTGGTATATCTTTTGATTTATGAAACGAGAGAAACTTAAATGCACTCGCTTTTAATTCGTGTGCCAAACATTCGCTAATTTCATTCAATATATGAAAATAAATATATGTTTGTTTGTTCGTACTTTATGCGCGGCCATACCGTTGATCCAATTGTGATGGGGTTTTTGCAAAATGTTTAGGAGATTCCAGGGATGAATATGGGCTATAAGAGAGTCGTGATACTGAACTTCTACACTCTTAAAAATCGCCCTTTGTAGTGGAAAACGTGAAAAAAGTAGCTCTTTGGACGCTTATATGGCTTACCCTGCCTAAACCATAACAAATACACAAAATCAATGTACACAGAATTGAATATCTGAAAAATCTCTACAAAAAATCCGCACAGCATATGTTTATCTCTTACGGATAACTCACAATAACCATTTTTGTCTTTCATTGATGCCAAGAAGATCGAGACAAGTACGTAGATTCTTGTGCAAGCATAGCGGCACATGGCGGGTATTCTTTTACGGCTAACTCACAATAACGAATTTTGTCTTTTAGATCATTCTTGCCAAAAAGATCGAGATAAGTAGATTCTCGGGAAACACTGGATAATCAGCACGGGAAATCTTACGATACACATATATAATTATTTTTCATTTTACTTATTCAACTAATCATAAGAAGTACATTAATTTTTGTCTTTCAACACATTTATGCCAAGATGATCGGGATGAGTAGATTCCCGGACAACGCCGGGTAAACAGAACGGGGTATCTAAAAATAATTACGATATATATATATATATATATATATATATATATAGTTCCATTTATTTATTTAATTAAACATAAAACATTAATTTTCGTATTTCAGCTGATTTATGTCAAGAAGATCGGGATAAGTAGATTCCCGGGTAATCAGCACGGGGTATCTAAAAAAATATAAATTTATAATTATTTTTCCATTCACTTATTCAACTAAACATAAAAGCACATTAATTTTCATTTATTTAGTTGTAGCAGCGCACGCCGGGTATTCGCTAGTAATCTACATTTGTTACATAACTAATTTTGATATATCTTACAACTTTTTGTACATTTAAAAAATTGTCAACTATTAATATTTTGTTGTTTCCAGATGGCAGTGGATACCATATATCGTGAAACGAATTGGTTTAATGAGTTAAGTGACTTATAGAATATTAGATCGCCATAACATTTACGGCATTTGGCCATGTGACATCAGTGCATATCATATTGAAAAGAACTCATTTACTTTAAGAACTAAATGTCATTTAGTATTTTCGTTTAGTTCTTTATTCAGACTGACGGACAGACTGCCCTGAGCATTGCGACCTGAAGAAATGACCTTAGTCAATAGCCTTTAAACTCCACTACCTGATAAATATTGTTCTAGTCTCAATAAATGGTGACATTTGCACCTGTAAATTTTTCCATGTTCTTATTTATATGGAAATGACTTTACGTGGTCTGATGTTAATTTGAATATATACGTGTAGCTATTTTCTGTACGAGCGGGAGAAAAATAGATCTGCATAAAACTGGGTTACATGACACAACGTATGAACTGTTCGGGAGTATGAGAGAGGGCGCAAACGCAAACTTTACTTGAATTTATAATATATATCTCACCCTTCGTCTCACAGCAGATATAATACAGAGTGCTATTGAATTCCTTTTACACATATCTGAGGTATGTGAAGGAGACTAGGGAACCTGTAACCAAAAATAAGTTTTTCGTCTGTATAGCTATAACAATAATCAAAATTTGAAGTCTCCTATTATAAAAATTACAATATAAAGTAATATGAGGTCCTTCTTGATAAGTAAGATATTTAATATTAAATGTATATCTTCTCACTCAATGACAAATTAAATTTGAAAAAAAATGTCTAAATCGGGATTTGAACCCAATATCTCTGGTTCTGTACACCAGTGCTTTAACGATGTAAGCTATTAGGCATCACGATTTAAACATAGATTTTCTCTTATACTAATACGATTTTCGTACGCCAGACAGCAGTGAACTTTTGTTCCCTAACGCCATCTAGCGGTCTCTTAAATAAGAACACTTTAAAATGGAAATCAACACATTACATTTCTAGCAAGTAAAGCTAATATTCGATAATTAATATTATATTTATCACTTCTCACTCAATGACAAATTAAATTTGAAGAGAAAAATATATGCCTAAATCGGGATTTGAACCCAGCATCTCTGGTACCATGGAAATCGTATTAGTATAAGAGAAAAATCTATATTTAAATCGTGATGCCTAATAGCTGAAATCGTTAAACTCTGGTGTACAGAACCAGAGATTGTTTCTGTTATGTACACAGGTATCCTAAACCAAAATACACATTTTTTTTTCTTCCACACTTTCCGGTCTTGCGTGTCTGATTCTGTCATATTGTCTTGAATTACCTTTATCCACGTAGGATTTGGTCTACCATGTTTCCCTTTTCCAGGAGATATCCATTTCAATACTTAATTGTTTGTTTCTCTGTCCCTTCTTTTCATTATATGTCTATACCATCTTAGTTGGATTTCTTCAATCTCTTGTACAATATCCTTTCCTACATTCATTATTTTTCTTATTGTATTATTTTTTATTTGATCTAATATTGATATTCTTGCCGATCTTATTAAAAACATTTCTGTGGCTAATAATTCATTTCTGTGTTATTGCTTCAACGTCCATGTTTCCGCACTATATAATATAAAATACTCTTCACAATTGTGTTATATATTAATAATTTAGTCCTCTTGATTATATGCTTACTCCATAAAATTGAATTTAATATGCCAATAACTTTCCTTGTCTCTATTATTCTTTTTTCTATGTATAATTCAGATGATCCACTTTTTGAATTATTGATCCCAAATATTTAAAATATTCTACTGTTTTAATCTTTGTTCCATTTATTTCTAATTCCTCGGAAAGATCTATGCTCATATATTCTGTTTTATTATAATTAATTGTTAAACCCCATCTTGAGTATTCTTCCTCTAGTTTCCTACCCGTGTAGTTTGCATCTTCACGTCCTGAAATGACTACCACTTGATCATCTGCGAATAATAGGTTATGTATGTATTTGTTCTCATTTAATTTTAATCCCATTGGTTTACATTTCTTTGACCATTCCTGTAATATAACATCTATGTATATTTTAAATAATGTCGGTGACATTGTGCACCCTTGCAATAACCCTTTTGTAGTTATCAACTCTTCTGTTAGTTCTGAGACAATATTTTAACTCTACATTTGTTATTAAAGTATATCTTTTTTATTATATGTATAATTTATTCATTAATCTTTGTTTTTTTCAATGCTTGTCATAATAAATAAATAAATAAATAAATAAATAATTTATATATTTTATGTCTCTAAAATTGAGGAAGTCTGAAATCACAACATTAAAAACATCCTTTCAAAACAATATTATTTCAATTCCTCCAAGCACAGAGGGAAGAGCAAGTATTTAATAGATTTTAAATACGAGTGTTAAAACCTTGTTATTTTTTTGGCAGTGTAAATAATTCCAAGAAGGTTATAAAAATACGATTTTTAATTATGCAGTGTGAATTTAAAAAAACTGTACAATTCCATTCAATTACCTCAAATATTTATCTTTCCCAGTCTCCCCTGGAGGCTATCAAGTAAAAAATAAATTGTTAAATTGCCTAATTAGTCGTCACAATGAATCGATGGTAACTCTACCATTCAGATGCAATTTTTTATTGTTTACATTTACTGATTACAGTATACGAAATTAATGGAATAGTATACATACTGAAAATAACATTGATTTTGACATTTTGTAAATATTTTTTACGCAAATTTACTAGCTTATATAAGAAAAAAATCCTTAATACATTTTCGTATTATATTTTAATTGTACGTTTACTTTCATCAAAATTTAAATACCTCATAATTAATTAAATGTAATATAAGTTCAAATTTCACAAAACATATTATCCAACACAGCGGAACATTGACTTGTTTTGTTTGAGGATGATTTGAAATATATATATATATAATATACAAAAATGTTTGTTTGTTTGTTTGTTTGATTGTTCGTATTCCATTGCCGGTCATACCTTGATCCGATTTTGATGGGGTTTGTTGCAAAGTGTTCAGGAGATTCCCCTAAAAATCACCCTTTGTAGCGAAAAACGTGAAATAAAGTCCCTATTTTGATGCTTAAATGGCTTACGCTGCCTAAACGATAACAAATACACCAAATTATTTTTACTTTATAACAGTAACGATTATATATATATATATATATATATATATATATATATATATACATACATCCTATAAAGGAGATCTGGAGTGATGGTTCCTTAACATAGAAAATGACCCTTGAATGGCAGAAATGACAATTATAGAAAGTTATGTTTTTTTTTTTCAAATCTAAAGATTTCCTGAATTGAGCTAAGAATCGGGTATCCCTTGCCCCGGCCAAGCACCCTGTGACAGTTATACCATCACATTGGTATTTATCTTTATAACAATAAACTTTGTCTCATATATGGGTTTATTTTTTTATTGTATGGCTAATGATTAGCCTTAATAAAATATCTGACATTCTGAATGAATATAAACACTATTTTTATGCTTGGGTATAAATGTCCTGTCCAGGTTAAAAGTAATTTTTAAATATCGCCAAAATGGAAACCGTTCACTGAATCGCTCCATGAAAAGATGGAAAGAAAATCCTTTTCTCAGCTGTAATTGTTCTTCTAGGACTAATGCCTGACAGGATGATAATGCTTGTGTTTAATAGAATAATAAAATACAGTAGTGTTTGAGATTATATTCTGAAGGTCCCATATTTAAACATCTGTTTCAACCAATCTGATTTTGTTTTCTTGCAACCACGTGCAGTGGTTAACTGACTTACGCCGCACCCTGTACAACAAATAATAAAAATACACAAATAAATTGTAAAACCTTTAAAGTAGTAGTAGGACTTTATTAGACTAAAAGTAAGATATATACAATGTTATTTACAAATATGGGTCGCACGGGCAGTACGTACTGTTGACAGTCCGTTACAATAACAGTATATTACAATGAGGTTGGGAAGTGGTTTTTACAGAATCGAGGAAAATGTTTAAAAACTGAGTGATAGCGAGGTTTTTAATTTCCGAGATTCTGTAAAACACTTCATAAACGTGTGTTGTACATTATTTTTTGCGCGATGGTGTTTTCAAAAAAAAAAAATAATAGTAAAATAATAACATCTTTGTTGGAAATATTTGCGTTCATTATAAACAATTGACTGACGTTAGCAGTTTGGCCAACTTATATATGCTAAATGCTGAAAATAATTGTTGAGATTACAGCAGGCATTGATATCAATCTCGCATAAAATGGTTGCAAGTATGAATGATTGTAATCAAAACGACAAAATTGAAGAAGCGTGGGAAGTTGGGCGTGCTTCTTTAGTACCAGAGAAATCTAAATTAAGATATGAAAAAAAATACATTTCATTCTGAAAGTGGCTGGAGGAGAAGAATTATAGTGTAAATGGGGGGCAACAAAAAAGTATGGTTGCTTATTTCGCGCTCAGGAGTGAAACATTAAAGTCTCCAGCGAGTTTGTGGTCCGAATATTCAATGCTGATGATGATAAACTTAAAAGAAGATATCAATATTGCAGATTTTGTTACACTAGATAGCTTTCTCAAAAAGAAGAATATTGGATATTAAGCTAAAAAGTCTAAAAGTTTTCAGTAGAATTTTTTAAGTCAACTTTCAATATTGTTTCAAATAAAGTTCAGTTCATTTAAAATGCAGTGATTTCTTTCATATAATGTATATTAACGCTATCTTTTGGATATATTTTTGTATATACATAAAGGACAGTGGTTTTACTTCCCGCCCGTGGGTTTTAATATGTAATATTACAGTATAGTTATTTAGGTTGGCAACCCCGAAATGTAGGAAGTTGAACTTTCAATCATAGTCCCCATTGCTGGTAAGTACGACAAAACGCACTATCGCACAAAAAGTAATATTTGGTAATAGTATGAAGTAAAACAAAAAGAAAACATAATAATATTACAATTACATAATAACACAATAACATTATACATTAATAGCAAAGTACGTTAAGTAGCCTTAGAGGGATACAACACGTGTAAGGTTAATGATCATTTAATTATAATCTTTTTGAAAAATAGTATTAATTACCCCCACGTTTGGGTTATAAAATGGGAAACACTAGATTTCACTTAATATGTTACGCAGATGATGTCGTTCTCCTTTCAGAATCTGAAGATAATTTACAAAGATCTTTACATCAATTTAATATAAATGCCAGAACATACAATATGGAAATTAACACGAATAAGACAAAATGCTTAACAATATCAAAAGAACCAGTAAGATGCAAATTAGAAGTGCAAAGAAAAATTATAGAACAAGTATCAGAATTTAATTATTTAGGTGTATTAATAACAAACACTGAAAATGTAATAAAAGAAGTAAAGAAACAAGCTAATAAAGCAGCACAAATATCAGGATATATGAAAGATTTAATTTGGCGCAACAAACACATATAAATAGAAAGCAAAACCAACATATTATACAAAACGATCAGTTATCGTACATGGAGCAGAAACTAGGGCTGATACAACAATAACTAAAATAATAAGTACATGTGAAATGAAAATCTTAAGAACTATTCAGGGGAAAACATTATTTGATAAAATACACAACACAGAAATTAGGGACAAATGTCATATTCAAGACATAACCAAATTTTTATACATAGACGAAAATATTGGAAGGGTCATATAGAAAGAATGGAAGAAAACCGACTTGCAAAAAGAGCTAAAGAAGATAGACCAATGGACGGGAGAAGAACAAGAGGAAGACCAGCTCCGAGGAGTGATTTTGGAAATAAACTGGATGAAAATCCTACAAAATATGTTTAAGAAGAAGAAGAAGAATATTAATTTTGAAGGCCTCATTCTCTAATTTGTTTCTTAAAGCGAATGGCCACTCTACTGTAGTGGATAACTCAGCTTCAATACTCATCAAGCACCAAACACTGTTGAAAGCAGTTATAAATCGTAACTACCATTGATCTAACGAGCTCGAGTATTCTTGTGGAATGCAATGACAAAAATCAGAGAGAATGCGGGATCTCATGTTGTCTCTTTGAACTAGTGGTATTCTAAAACCGCTTTATCTGCTGTTAACATCTGTAATCAGATTGCAGGTCTATAGTTCTAAATTACTTATTTATTTAAAATGTCTGCATTTGTTAGGAGAATCAAGTATTTCCTTTGTCGATAATGTTACATTTCCAATGTTTCAACAATCAGAGCAGTTATGCTCTCTACAAGCTGTTTATTTTTATTTAAAGACACTTCATCTCAGTTCATATCAACTATAAACTTTAAAGTTTTAATGATGTTGAGTGATTCCGGGTTCTGTGGCCGTGGTCCATAGTTGGACCAACTATGGACCACGGCCACAGAACCCGGAATCACTCAACATCATGATTACCGGCCGTGAAAGCCTGCATTCAACTTTTAAAGTTTTAATTCAGGTGAATAATTTACTAAGCATATCCCGATCATAATAACAATGTCGATATAGACAATATTATTGTTTGCGGATGTTATTAGCTAATCTAGAAATAAGTTAACATTTTTTTTTTAATTTCTTACTTGATAGCTTCTACTTTGGGAACTTTAGTACATGCATGTTTTTCTTAGGTTAAACTTTACAACCTGTGACGCGACATTTTAAATTCCTTCATCAACTCCTGTCAAAATGTATTCTTAGGGTTTCATTTTTCAAATTATTTCCCATCATTTACAGTGATTTTTACATTTTTTCTAACGATCATTTCAATATATTTTTCTGACGTTGCAGCCATATTGATTTTAACGAATATTCTATGCAACTGCAAAGACGTGTTACTGTTCAGCCAACATAGAGTACATACTAATTAACTGTACACACATACTTCAGAATTTCAGAACTTACTATTTATTTTTTTTGCGTTCCATTCTTTCACATGTTATAGTGCTTACATTGCGTTAGGTTAGATTATATAAATTGCTTTAGGTTAGCTTTTAGGTTCGTTAAATATCGTGTAGGCCTATATGTTGACTGCATCCCGTGATTCCATGGTGTAAACCGCTTCGCGTTTGTTGGCGCATGTGCATGGTGTATGATTAGAACATAGAAAAATGCTTCCCGTCACTTGTAAATTCTTTCTTTTTCCTCAGTGTCATGAACCTTATTAATTTCTCAGTCATCAATTTGGTTGATACTTCTATTTTTTATAAAGTGACACAACTCGAATTTGTAGATATGTAAGATAATTTATCTTTTAATGTACTGTCTTTAAGTAAATTCTGAAGAACATTAATTGTTGAATCCTCGTCCATATTTAGTTCAACTATAACTGATTTATTTTTTTTAAAATTATTTTTATAATAGACTAGTGCTACTAACCAAGTCCCCCAACCAGTAACTAACTATGGGATTAGGTGGAAGTGCTATATATGGATTTTTGGATTTAAACGATCTATCCTTGTTGACGATTTCACAAACAGTTTTTTTTGTGCAGTTGGAAATGCATTTGTCCACTTAAGAATACAATTTATGTATTGTTCACACACACTGTGGTAAAACAACCGTCTACTATACAAATTACTTGTATCATGTTTGGGAAACTTACAGAAAGGTCTTGTGCTACCTTCTTAATATACGGAGCAGCATCTATAATGAAAGTAAAGTATTATCAAATTTCCCCATTTTATTATTATTATTATTATTATTATTATTATTATTATTATTATTATTATTATTATTAAACGCCTACAACTCAATGGTATTAATAGGCTGTTGGTTTGTGCTGATGATGTAGAGCTATTGAGCGATATCGAGGAGATACTAACGCACAACACACACACACACACACTATTGGGTAACACCAAGAAATTGGGACTGGAAGTAAATATAATAAAACTAAATATATGTTCACACACAGAAATGCATTATATAATGGAAATGGGCAACTAATGACAGATGAGGGAAATTTTGAAGCATTGGCTGATTTCAAGTACCTAGGAACAATAATTGAAAGTAGGAATGAGATGCACAAAGAAATTAAACATAGGCTCAATTCTGGAAATGCGTGCTATTATCCATTACAGGGACCCTTGCCGTCCCAACTCCTTTAAAAAAAAGTTAAACTGAAAATATATAAAAGAGTTAGTCTCCCAGATATATTATATGGATGCGAAACATGGACTCTTACTTTAAGAGAGGAAGTAAGATTACGAGTATTTGAGAATAAAGTTCTTACGACTTTTTTTTACTAAAAATTGGTAACAGACAGGTGAATGGAGAAAACCACATAATAGTGATATATATAGGAAGCTAGATATAATAAGAACAGTTAAGTCTCGTAGACTGCGATGGACAGGACATGTGGAACGTATGAGGGATGAAAGAGGTGCATGGAAGCTTCTTATAGGTAACCCAGACGGAAAACGCCCAGTTGGTAGACCAAGAATGAGGTGGGAGAATAAAAGTATCCATGATTTGAGGGAAATAGATTATACAGCGATGATTGGAAAACATTAGCTAAGGATAGGTATGTATGGAGAGTTTATGTCCTGGCAGTCATGAACCTACGAGTTCGATAGAGCCAGTGAGTTAGTTAGTTATTATTATTAAACATTATATTTTGAAATAATATAAGCAACAGTTTCGTAAATTTGGTTGAGATTACAAAATATCACTAATTTTATACGTGAATGCGGAAATACGTGTTTTGTGTTTGTATTCTATATAAGAAACTGGAAGATGAATTTGTAATTTAAGTTTTGGATGGTTTTGCTCAGCATTATTCCGATTCTATTCTCATTAGTCGCTCTTACAGATGTAACACTTGTTAGAGATATTCTGAATTAAACTCAAACTGCTTTGCTCAGCTTTCCTTTCACAATCGTTCCAAGAAAATTTATGTGAAATTCTGATTATTAACATTGAAAATGGAGATCTACGTCTTCTCTTAAACTAGAGTGATATATTTGAAACCTGTTAATATTTTACACATGGAATCTTTAGAAACAAAATTTCTGATTATAAGTCAAGATGGATGCAACATGTTCATCGAATGGAAGATCACAGAATACCCAAACAAATGTTAAGATATCAACCTGCAGGAAGAAGAAGACCAGGACATCCACTCAAAAGACTTCTGGATGGTGTTTCTCTTGAGGCCGAAACAGGTCAACAAATGGCCTAAATTCGTGAATGTACTATGATGATGATAATATTTTATTGCAAAGCAAAACGTTTGAACTTGCCAAACCATATTTATTATGACTATTTAAACTCATGCCCCAAATGGGAGTCAATGACCAATCACATTTCAACGATTTTTGATTTACAACCAATCACAGTCTTTTTCAACTCGATTTTATCAGTTTAATTTTATTACTTTAAAATCAAGCTCCTACTTTTTAACATTCTAAATAGGTCACAGCATTATTTTGCAGTGACTGCATGTGGCTACCAGATTGTATATGTAGTGCACGAATGTAACCTTATCGTGGTTGCGGGAGATACTATAAAAACATTTGTAGCAATTGATTATACTATAAATAAATAATAGTTTAAAAAACTAAAACAACACGCTATATTAGAAAACCGAACTAAAAAATGAAAAATAATTTTAATTTCCAACACGCTTGGGATAAAATTAAAGTGGTTAACAAAAAAATCATCCCCAACACATCTAGAACAAAACTAGAGTTATCTACAAAAAAAAATAATTTTACCATCAAAAGCGTGGGGTGCTCTATATCAATTAATATATTTGATAATAAACAGATATTGGTAAAAGTAAAGTCTCTAAGAAGAAAACGTAAAAACTATGAAAAACACCCCACGCTTTTGATGGTAAAATTATTTTTTTGTAGATAACTCTAGTTTGATTCTAGATGTGTTGGAGATGATTTTTTTTTTGTTGACCACTTTAATTTTATCCCATGCGTGTTGGAAATTAAAACTGTTTTTCATTTTTTAGTTCGGTTTTCTAATAAAGCGTGTTGTTTTAGTTGTTTAAAACTATTATTTATTTTTGATTCTTTAGCTTTAATATTTTACAGAATAGTCCACCGCTGTGGCCTCGGGGTAGCGTGCTGCCTTGTCACGCAGCGGGCTCCGGTTCGATCCCCGGTGGGGACAGTTTTTCTGGGTGTGGTTTTTATCGGGGTTTTTCCTCAGCTGTAAGACAAATTTCAGGAAAACTTTAAGGCCCGAACGGTCCCCGAAATCATATGGCCATCGCAATCATCATCATTCATATTCATCTTAGGTTAAGCATAGGATTAGGGACTCCCTGGCGCACCATTATCATCATCATCATCACCCATAATATTATCGGGGCAACGTAACCCCGCCTTCCAGGCGCCCCAACCTCAGAAGTGGGTTACAAGTACGCCATGCCAGGAGAGAAACCAGGAATGTCGAAAGACAAACCTGGGGCATTTGAAAAAAAAATTATAGAATAACATAAAAATGTAAATATCTTTAAATTCGATACTATTGTAGTATGAGCTAAAAGTAATACTCTACTAAAAAAATCCGCCGGGCCGGATTTGAACCAGCGACCTGTAGATTACTGAAATTATATAACACTACAGTCCACCGCTATACCAACTGAGCTCTTACAACGATTGAGTAAGAAGTTGTTAAGTCCGCTACCTATTATACTGGTTTTTTATTATTTTGATTTTCTACTAATTATGGCCAGAATTTTAGAAAACAATTATGAAATTATTCTATTGGCATTGGTCCTTTACAAGTATACAAAGTTTCAAGTCGAACTAATGATTTTAAGTAGGTGAAAGTTGTGTTGAAAGATTCCGTTACATAATTATACAGACACTTTTTTGATTTTCTGATGATTCTGGCCATGATTTTATGAAAATATTATGAAGTTATTGTATTGTCATTGGTCCTTTACAAGTATACAAGATTTTAAGTCGATCCAGTGATTTTAAGTGGGTGAAAATCGTGTTGAAAGATTCCGTTACATAATTACACAGACACTTTTTTTTTCTGATGATTCTGACCATGATGTAAAAAAAATGAAATTATTTTATTGCCATTGGTCCTTTACAAGTATACAAAGTTTCAAGTCGATCCAATGATTTTAAGTGTGTGAAAATCGCGTTGAAAGATTCCGTTACATAGATACAGGTCAAGCTAATATAAAGCGTGTAAAAAAAAAAGAATCCGCTGTTTGCACTTTCTTAAACGTATTTTTTCCCAGATAATAACGTTTCAGAAAAATATAATTGACATATTTACATCATAGGACATCAGAAATTAATTAATATACAGTTTGATGTGCATCATTTTTTCTCCAATAGGATGCATTCTTACAATATTGCGATCCTTTGGCAATAAATAATATGATCTGGTTGCAGTGATAAACAAGTGAAACATAACGTTTCTCATTTGTTTTCAAACATCGCCGTTTACATTAAATATATAAATATTTTTAAATAACTATATTTAAAGAATGATTTGTGAGTAAACAGCTTAGTTTTACTCGTTAAATAGTCCTAACAAATGCCACTCTTGATTTCCAAATTCTCTAGATAAATTCACTCCTCACTTCGTGAGTCGTGAATTTATCGATAATTTGGAAATCACTCGTCGCATTACTTATGATAAAGACACATTGCATTGAAATAGCTATTACGAATATTAAATAAAATCATATTTATGAAAATCATATAAAACTTTTATATTTTTATTTATCAAATAAATCGATAAGGTGCTTTATGTTTTCTCGGCTGCACTCTATGGATTCTTTTTAGGATGGAAAAATCCAAAGAGAAAGTCCTCCGGGAGGGAATTTAAGCCGTGGGTCCCGAGTATGAAAATGTTCAGTCTCGTAAAAGATCCTTAAATCTGAACAAAGAAGTCTCTAAACAAAATTTATCGATCTCAAATATCCTAGTAATACATTAGTTGCCTGTTAGATGTCTCATTGAGTAGGTGTGTTGACCGCATGCCACTCATGACATATTTGGGCAAATAAGGTAATTAAAATGAACTTGGTTTATTAACTGCAAACGAGAGGCTATACTGAACAATGGGCTACACCATTAAGCATAATTTGTAATATAATATTACGATGCGAGGTTGGGAATTAGTTTTTATAAAAGCGAGGAAAATGTTTAAACACGGAGTGATAGCGAGGTTTTTAATTTCCGAGATTCTGTAAAACACTTCACAAACGTGCGTTGTACATTATTTTTTGCGTGATAATGTTTTCAAAATAATAAATAATAGTTGAAATATTTGCGTTCATTATAAACAACTGACTAACGTTAACAGTATGGGCAATGTTTATTAGTTGAAACTACAGGAGGCCGTAACACCAATCAATTATAAAATGGCGGCAAGTACGTATTTATTGTTTCATACTGTTTCAAATTAAGTTCAGTTCATTTAAAATGCAGTGATTTGTTTTTGTATGTACATTGTACGTAGTATACGTAGAGGGCAGTGGTTTTATTTCCTGCACGGGGTTTGTAATATGTAATATTACAATATATTTAGGTTGGAAACCCTGAAATGTAGGAAGTTGAACTTTTAATCATGGTCGCCATTGCTGTAAGTAAGAAAAAACGCACTATCACGCAAAAAAAAAATACATTCCTCTCATATGCATTGATTTTTATGTTTTAGTTGTGTAATCTTAGATATTTTTTAAAGTAATTTTTAAGTCTGCAGTAATCAACGAGTTAATTGATGTCACGAATCAAAAGGAGGTACGCTTGATCTCCCCTCTCGCTTGATGTTAAAAAATAAATAATAGTTTTAAAAAACTAAAACAGCACGCTTTATTAGAAAACCGAACTCAAAAATGAAAAATAATTTTAATTTCCAACACGCTTGGGATAAATTTAAAGTGGTAAACAAAAAAATCATTTCCAACACATATAGAATAAAACTAGAGTTATCAACAAAAAGAAAATAATTTTACCATCAAAAGCGTGGGGTGCTCTATATCAATTCATATATTTGATAATAAACAGATATTGGTAAAAGTAAAGTCTCTAAGAAGAACATGTAAAAATCATAAAAAGCATCCCACGCTTTTGATGGTAAAATTATTTTCTTTTTGTTGATAATTCTAGTTTTATTCTATATGTGTTGGAGATGATTTTTTTGTTGACCACTTTAAATTTATCCCAAGCGTGTTGGAAATTAAAATTATTTTTCATTTTTGAGTTCGGTTTTCTAATAAAGCGTGCTGTTTTAGTTTTTTAAAACTATTATTAATTTTTTTATTTTTTAGTTTTAATATTTTACAGAATAATATAAGAATGTAAATATCTTTAAATTCCATACTATTGTAGTATGAGCTAAAAGTATTACTCTTCTAAAAAGAAAATCCTCCCCAGCCGGATTCGAGCCAGCACCTATGGATTACTGAAATTGTATACCACTAGTTCACCGCTCTAACATCTGAGTTCTTACAACGATTGACTAAAAAGTCAATAAGTCCGTAACCTATTATACCAGTTTTAATTTTTTTTTATTTACTGATGATTCTGGCCAGGAATTTAGAAATAAAATATGATATTATTGTAGTGTTACGGGTCCTTTACAAGTATACAAAGTTTCAAGTCGATCCAATGTCTCTAAGTGGTGAAAATCTTGTTCAAAGATTCCGTTACATAAATACAAAGACACTTTTTTTATTTTCTGATGATTCTGGCCAGGATTTTAGAAAATGAATATGAAATTATTATATTGTCACGGGTCCTTTACAAGGTATACAAAGTTTCAAGTCTATCCTATGTTTCCAAGTGGGTGAATCGTGTTCAAAAATTCCGTTACATAAATACAAAGACACTTTTTTTTTGATTTTCTGATGATTCTGGCCAGGATTTTAGAAAATAAATATGAAATTATTGTATTGTCTCGGGTCCTTTACAAGTATACAAAATGTCAAGTCGATCCAATTATTTTAAGTGGGTGAAAAACGCGTTGAAAAATTCAGTTACATAGATAGATAGATACCCCCATAGTACCCATAGTAATTCTGCCCGAAGGCAGGTCCTTCACTGCAACCATAACATTTTCATGCTATGCTTGCAGCTTTACTAGGGAATTGTGTAGGTTTGGTAGCTTCCCGTTGCTTTCCACACCGGTGAAGGATGATGATGATAATGATAATGGTAAGGATGATAATGATAAGGATGATGGCCATATTATTTCGGGACCGTTTGGGCCTTAAAGTTTTCCTGACATTTGTCTTACAGGTGAGGAAAAACCCCGATAAAAACCTCACCCAGAAAAAGTGCCCCGACCGGGGATCGAACCCGGGCCCGCTGCGTGACAAGGTAGCACGCTACCTCGAGACCACAGCGGTGGACATAGATACAGGTCAAGCTAATATAAAGCGTGTAAAAATAGTTCATGTTGTTGATGGGTAATTATGAGACAGGTGATATTATTATAGCGCTCTCTTGTTGATTATAAAATGTTAACTTCTTCCGCACGTGTAGTTATTTTCCACTTTAAAGGCTGTGATAAATCTAGGATGCGTTCAATGTTTTTATACTTCTGAGAATTACATAATAATTAAGTGATTTAATTATATGTTCCTAGTGAACTTGAAACTGACAATCATATAACAGGCTCATTCGTTTTGAACTTTATTGTAAAATAAACAATCTACTCGTGTCCGGGGTAATGACATTTTCAGAGATGAAATGACATGAAGGCTCTATTATTTGAAGATCTGTTAATAATACTAATTATCATCATCATCACTCCAGGGATTAGGCAATTGCCCGTTCCGACTTCGTAATGCATCAGCCCAACCGTCTTCTAGGTCTTCCAACATCACGTCTTCCTCTTGCTTGATAATTTCTTGCTAACAATGGGTATCTCTCCTTACTCATTCCATCCATATGATCAATCAATTTCTGTCTGTAATTCGTGACCTTATCCAATAAAGGCTGTACTTTCAATTCTTCTCTTATATCCTCATTTCTCATTCTATCAAGTCTTGTACATCCTTTTACTTGTCTTAGGAACCTCATCTCCGCCGTCTGTATTCTATCCTTCTGTTTTTTCATTGGAGCCCAAGATTCACAACCATACAATAATGTGGGAACCGCCATTACATTATACATTTTTATCTTGGTTTCTTTTCTAATTTTATTTTTGAATGTTCTCTGTACTGTTCCACACACCGTCTGAAATTTATTTATTTTGGAGTCAATATCTCTTTCCACATTGTAGTCAACATCACAGCCCAAATATTTGAAACTAGACACCTGTTCTATACTTTGATTTTCTAAAATAATTTTGGATCTCACTGGATCTCTTCCTCTAAAAGCCATGGTCTTCGTTTTCCTTACAGAAATCTTTAGATCATATAATTTACACATTTCATTTAATGCATGCATAGATTTCTGTAAGTCGTCTTCATTTTTCTGTATTATGATTACATCGTCAGCAAATAGAAGATTATTTATGCACACTTTATTATCTATTTTTATTCCTGGATTCACTAAAACTTTCCATTTATTTAAAATATCGTCTCTCTCTCTCTCTCTCTCTCTCTCTCTCTCTATATATATATATATATATATATATATATATATATTAAACAAAGTGGGTGATTAACTACATCCTTGTCGTAATCCAGTATTTGTTTTGATTGTATCTGTTCTTTTGAATCCGGTATCTATAATTATATTTGTGTCTTCATATAATTTTTTTATTGTTTCAACAAGGCACAGCGGGTATCCTTTCATTCGTAATATTTCCCATAATTTTTGTCTGTTTGCTCGATCGAAGGCCTTATCCAAATCTATAAATCCTATGTGAGTTTCTAAGTTACGTTCTCTTCTCTTTTCTATGAGTTGTTTCAGTGTAAAGACATTGTCTATACATGACCTTCCCTTTCTGAATCCTCTTTGATTTTCATTTATTATTACTTCTGTTATATTTCTCAATCTATTATTTATTATTTTCGTATATATCTTGTAGCCAGTATTCATTAAGCTAATCCCTCTGTAATTCTCGCAATTTCTCCGGTCTCCTCTTTTAAATATATTCTTCACAATTGCTGTTTTCCAAGTGGTTGGAATCTCATAGGTCTGCCAACATATATTAATTAAATATTAATTAAATATTCCACTATATTTGACTAACTCCATATTTATATTATCTAATCCTGTTGCTTTCCTATTCTTAGTGGTTTTCAGAGCCATTTCTAATTAATTTATGTCTATTACATCAATATTTTCCACTTTTATTTCTTCCTCGTTGTTCTGTTTTCCTTCAATTTCCTCTATTTTCCAAAGTTTTTCAAAATGTTGTATCCATTCTTGTTCTGGGATTATATTCAATCTGACAGAATCTTTCTCAGTCTGATTTAGATGTTTCACTAATTTATAACCTATTTCTTGTCTTCCATACATATCATGTTCTACTGAGCTTATAAATTTATCCCATGACTCCTGATGGGCTTTTCTTATAATGCTTTTAGCAAATCTCCTTTTCATTTTATATTCTTCGTAAGATTCTTCTGTTTTCAGTCGTAAGTATGTATGATATGCTTTTTGTTTTTCATTCACTGCATTTTGTATATAATAATAATAATAATAATAATAATAATAATAATAATAATAATAATAATAATAATAATAATAATAATAATAATAATAATAATGCATTTCGGCTTACTCACAATACCTATAATAAAAATGCATATCTTTAAACACATAATTAAGACACTATAACACTGTAATTAAACCAGAGTGCCTCTATGGAGCTAAATAAAACTCACTGACACTATCGAACCCGTAGGTTCATGGCCGCGCGGACATAAGCTCTCCATAACTTTGGCATGGGTTCCCTGAAGTAGTCCCCGCCCGGAGAACCGAATGGGGGGCAATTTGACCTCGGGAAAACTTTACCCCAGTAGAATCCATGTCCGCATTTCTTGACGGTTGTATTTTTTTACTGTAGATCGTCACTCTTTCGATCAAGGTACTTTTTTCGTCTGACTTATCACCTTCGACCAATCCGGCATGGGTAACCCTATCGGTAAGCAATGCTACCGCCAGCATAGCTCTCGGGATAATTTAAGCACGCAAGCCGCTCCACTGCGACAAGGTAAAGATACCACGGAGGGGCCTCTATGGAGCAGAAACATTAATTTTGAACAGGAAAAAATATATATCGAAAATATAATGAAAAAATAATGCAGAATTATAAGAAACATTTTAGGTCCTCGATGCATAGGTGAAACATATAAACTAAAAGTAAGAAGGAAATAAAATTATATACGCACATTCGTAGTGATATTAGAAAAATAAGGTTAAACTCTTATGGACATGTTAAACGAATGAACTAAAATAGATTTTCAAAACAAATATTGGAATTCTAGGCAAATAGAAGTAAAGCACCAGTGGATACTACGAAATGGATTGATGAAGTGAAAAAGGACTTAAAATTGGCAGTTATTAGTCAAGAATGTATCATAAACAGAAATATCTTCAGAATTAAAGTGCACAAGTGGCAGGTTGACCAAGAAGGCAAACCCAAGAAAAAAAACTGGAACATCATGGACACAAGAGAAAAGAAACTAATCAATAAGGGAAATATGTAGTAAAAGGAAACGCCATATCTGAATTCATTATGAAAAAAAATGCACTAGATTCACTAATCAGATTTCTTGTGAAGAAAACCTTGTCGACCAGTGTTATTATTTACTAAAAGTTTTAAGGCACTTTGCGTAGTCCTACATGGGCTCATTCGAAATCAAATAACAATAATAATTGTTTATTTTACCTGATGGTATTCTCTTCAATTTCACCAGGATACAGATATTAACGTTTATGAATTATTGTGTACAGTTAAGGCGGCTCCTTGGCGTAAGCAGTTGGACGCTCGCCTCTCACCGCTGAGGTATCCAGATTGAGTCTCGGCCACTCCATGTGGGTTTGGTAGTGGAAAAAAAGGAGTTTGGGCAGGTTTTTGTCGGTGTTTCTCCTATCATGAATTTCATTCCACCATTTCTCCATACTCATCCATTTCGTTTAATTTCGTTCTTCCGCCCCTGTGACTGTGCGTCAGGTGTGCTTGGCCGGCGCCATTGTCGTTCACATAGTCTAAAAATAAAGGGGCGTCATCTCATCTCATTCCTCGACACGACTCATAGTAGGACACGAGTTGAGGATATTATTATTACTAGTGTTCGCCAAGTGGTGAAAATTCGACCATAATAATACGTCATTTTATATTATATTAGAAACTGTTAGTTTTAAATTGTATTAGACCATAATCATAAAATGCAGAGTATATATTTTTGTTGGAGTGTAACTGACGTTGAGGTGATAGTATTCAAAATTAGCACCCAGCATCGTGAGGAATTTGGGTAGATACAATAATTAACGTCTCCACATTGAGAAAACCAGCTACAACGGCTGCTGGAAACGACATGCTGACCACATGTCACCACTACACTGGCAGGATGTCCTCTACGTCTATGATTAACACATGTACACGTGTTACTTCCCTATAGTTTAAATGGGAGCTTTGGTGCTGGATTTTAGTGTCTTGCAGTTAAAAACGGCAGGTAATTTTTGGATATGGCCTTTGTACATCATATACTTCTCTGTAAGATATTTAACTCTTGCACCATGGAGATTTTCCATAAACATTGCCTTGCAGTTAAAAACGACAGAACTCTTTCCATTTTTTTAAATTGATAACAGTACAAAAATATCAAACATAGGAGAAAATAGTATTTAACTGATTTGACTTAACCTATATATATATATATATATATATATATATATATATATACATATATGCATCCATCCATAGTAATTCTGCCCGAGGGCAGGTCTTTCACTGCCAATCATAGCATTTTCATGCTATGCTTGGCAGCTTTACTAGGGAATTGTAGGTGTGGTAGCTTCCCGTTGCTTTCCACATCGGTGAAGGATGATTTTGAGATGATAATGATGACGGCCATATGATTTTGGGGACCGTTTGTGCCATAAAGTTTTCCTGACATTTGTCTTACAGGTGAGGAAAAACCCCGAGAAAAACCTCACCCAGAAAAACTGCCCCGACCGGGGATCGAACCCAGGCCCGCTGCGTGACAAGACAGCACGCTACTCGAGACCACAGTGGTGGAATATATATGTATATATGTATATATAGGCCTATATACAATTAAATTAATAATACATATTAGGTTTATAGAATGTACAGAAAATAAAGAAGGTATTTAATATAATAATAATAATAATAATAATAATAATAATAATAATGATAATAATGATAATAATAGTAATAATAGTAATAATAATAGTAATAATAATAGTAGTAATAATAGATATACTAGGATGTTAGTTGATCAGGCGATAGCACTATCACAGTGGCAGATTGAATTAAATGGGGCGAAATAGATAATAAGACTACAGAGAAGCGGTTGAATTAAGTTTTTGGCAGGGGAAACGTTAGAAATTCCGAGCAAAACCTTCCCTTGTTCCGAATCGTCTACCGCGAACCCCACATGGAGTGACCGAGACGCGAATTCGGGATCTAGAATTGGAGGAAGAAAGCGATTAACCACCTGCTCCTGAAGCTGTCCGAACTTTAATTTACGGTATACATGTTAAATCTGATATATTTTGAACATCAATATGTATATTACAATCAGATGTCAATTAATGTTGGTTGAGAGTTGCGTGGTTATATTTTGGACTTTCGCAGATTGATGAAAAAGACTAAAGAGGCGAACATGAACATATTTCGCTTTATCAATTAGTACGCTGACAAAGTTAACTCTCTTTCAATAGAATTGCAATTTAAATATTCAAATTAAATTAAATCAATTTTTGCTCACTTAATGAAAGTTATCCACTGCAGGGGCCCTGTTACCCACACTAATTGAATTTTATAATCGATTTACAATTTACACAGTTCCATGGTATATACGAGAGAAAATATATTTTTTAAGAATATCCAGAAAGCCAAATTTATATTGCTTATGTTAAAATACAACCTATATAATGTATTTATTCTAATGATCTACAGAATTGATTTGTTTCATTTTGTCAGATTATTTTTTTTAATACTCCAACAACCCTTTGAACAATTCAACAAACGGATTTGTCTTAGCAGTCCCTTCTGCTGCTATTCAACATTTGTTATCTCCTCGCATCTGCCTTGCTATGTGTAAGTATATATTTTCGTCTTTATTTATTGAAGACATTTTTATTTAAAATATGTTATTCTGTATATAGAGAATGATGAGGAATGTGCCGACATTGTAAAGAAAAGAAAGCTAGCAAACATGAAATGGTTACACGAGCCAAATGAGGTAAATTTAGAGCAATTGGGTAGTATTAGACGGGAAACCACCAAGTTACTAAAGAGTAAAAAGAGGGAATATTTGAGAGAGAAGATTAATGATCTTGAAATGAATGCAAAAAATAGGAACATTAGAGAATTATATCAGGGAATTAGTATAGAGAAGAAAGGGTTTCAGGCTAGAACAAACATAATTCGGAATGAAAATGGGGATATGATTGCAGATTCCAGGAGTATATTAAATAGGTGAAAAAATTACTTTAATCAGCTATTAAATGTACATACAGAACAGGACATTGAGGAGGATAATTTACAGACAGCAGAAATGCTAGTCCCAGAACCAAGTGCATTAGAGGTTGAAATGGCGATTGAAAAATTGAAGATGTATAAAGCATCAGGTTCAGATGAGATCCCAGCAGAACTGGTAAAATCAGGGGGAGAAAAATTAATGGACAAGATACGCTGGTTGCTTAGTATGATTTGGGAAAAAGAAGCTCTTCCAGACGAATGGAAGGAATCAATTATCGTACCAATTTATATGAAAGGAGATTAAACTGACTGCAACAACTACAGGGGCATATCATTACTTTCAACTTAGTACAAAATTCTAACAAATATATTAGTAAGCAGACTTACTCCCTATATTGATGACATTCTAGGAGATCATCAATGTGCATTTAGAAGAAACAGGTCTACAACAGATCAGATTTTTAGTATAAGACAGATTTTAGAAAAGAAATGGGAATATAATGGTACTGTACATCAACTATATGTAGACTTCAAAAAAGCATATGATTCAGTTAAGAGGGAGAAGTTATATAGTATCCTGCTGGAGTTCGGAATTCCTAAAAAGTTAGTTAGACTTATACGAATGTGTCTAAATGGCACAAAGAGTAGGGTGCGTGTAGGCAAACAGTTTTCGGACACTTTTGATATCCAGAATGGGTTGAAGCAAGGAGATGCACTATCTCCTCTACTATTTAATTTTGTACTAGAGCATGCCATTAAATCTTCGGAGAATGAGGAAGGCTTACAACTCAATGGCATTAATAAGCTGTTAGTTTATGCTGATGATGTAGTATTGTTGGCCGATAGCGAGGAGATACTAAAGGACAATACGCACACACTGTTGAGTAACACTAAGAAATTAGGATTGGAAGTAAATATCAATAAAACTAAATATATGGTCACACGTAGAAATTATATATATAATTATATAATGGAACTGGACAGCTAATGACAAATGAGGAAAATTTTGAGGAAGTGGCTGAATTCAAATACCTAGGAACAATAATCACAAATAGGAATGAGATGAACAAAGAAATTAAACATAGGCTCAATTCTGGAAATGCATGCTATTATGCATTGCAGAGACTCTTGATGTCCCAACTCCTTTCAAAAAACGTTAAACTGGAAATATATAAAACTATTATTCTACCAGTTATATTATATGGGTGCGAAACATGGACTCTTACTTTAAGAGAGGAAAGGAGATTGCAAGTATTTGAGAATAAAGTACTTAGGAAGGTTTTTTGGACCAAAGAGAGATGAAGAGACAGGTGAATGGAGAACACTACTTAACAATTAACTACATGGTCTTTATGGGAAGCCAGATATAATAAGAACCGTTAAGTCTCGTAGACTGCGATGGGCAGGACATGTTGCACGTATGGGGAATGAAAGATTTGCATGGAGGCTTCTTGTGGGAAAGCCAGAGGGAAGACGCCCAGTTGGTAGACCAAGGATGAGATGGGAGAATAACATTAATTATGATTTGAGGGAAGTAGGTTATACAGGGAATGATTGGAAAGCATTAGCTCGGGATAGGGATGTATGGAGAGCTTATGTCCGTGCGGCCATGAAC